>FLSR01001427.1:0-17809 GCA_900092035.1 Leuciscus waleckii
CATTTTTGAGCTTCATATACAGCAGATTTGGATTCAGCACCCCTTAATACCCCTAGAAATGTTGTACAATATAAATAATCACAAAATGCCTCCAGCACTTTAAATAAGCACATTTTCAGAAATTCTGCCTAGTCTATATAGCATGTTATTACATATTGAAAGTTATGCACTGCAACAATGAATTACCTGCTAAATAACCATAGACTTCAACCTCACAAAGAGTAAGAATCTTCTGATCTCCAGGTATATAAACAATCACATAACGTCCCTCCATCCCATCACATGAGTAGCTGTAGGACTCGCCCGCTGGAATAGCAGAAATAAAAGCACATCTACAGACAGAGAGAAACAGATGGAGATAAAGAAAGTGTTATATCTAGCCATACACGTTAATCCTTCTCATTTGTACTCAAGCTCTCATGTTCTTTCAACCTCAAGAGTCTCACATGGGATTGTTGCTGCCGTTGTTCTCCAAAGAGTTTCCGATGCGAATCTCCGCTCCGTTTATGTAGTCTGCACAGCAGTCTCGTCTGTTAGTGACGACCACTTTACTAACTCGGTAAACTTCACGCAGATCCAGCCTCCACCACGGGTTAGTCTGATTAAGCGTGCAGGTGCATCCCGTGTGCAACTGCTGGAGACCTCGATTACCGTCAATGGCCTTTTCAGCAAACCAGCTTCCAGGTGTTGACGACTGTGTAACAGCTCCTCCTACTGCCCGATTTCCTGGGAAATTAATAAAAACCTGTCGTGACCCATCTTTATGCACAATTTACACAAGCTTGTGAGTAAATGAGATTTCTAGGCAGCTTATTTCTGCCATGTAATAAAGAATAAAAAAATATATATATCAGCATTGTGAAATTGTGATGTTAACTCACAATTGCGAGATATAAACTTCAGACATTTCTGAATAATTTTTTATTCTGTGGCAGGGGGAAAAACAAGGTGTAAACTCAAGGAATTCCAAGGAAAAGAAAGTCTGAATTTTAAGAAAACCGTCAAAATTACAGTATGTAAACCGAATTCTGTGGAAAAAAAGTTGAGAAAAAAATTGAGACGTGAATTTGCCATTATGAGTTTATAATTTACAATTGCTAGATATAAGCTCACAATTCTGAGAAGAAAGGCAAATGTGTGAGATCAAATTAAATTAACTTTTTGCACCAACTACTGCCACCAAACGGAATTAAACAATGATGTTGTGTCTAACGATGTTCTTCACAGCCAATTCCACTGTGGACATTCGCAATAATTAGTGGCATCAACTTAGCCATCATTTCAGAAGTGAGGAGGACAGAATGTCAAGTGTAGGCTAATACCAGTTTCAATTAGCGTTTATAAATTTAACGTAATTTTTTGCAAATAACGTGGAGGGTTTAAACTAACGTTTTTCCCCACTTCTTGTGGTTAGCATTACAAGATCATGCTTAGGCTTACTAGACACCAGTGTGAATTTAGCACACACACACATATATATATATTAGGGCTGGGAATCGATTAAAAAAAATTACTAATTAATTGCACAATTTCTGTAATTAATTGCAATTAATTGCGCTTCCCCCAAGCTTGCAATCATTAATATTTAAACTTAGAATCACCTAATTAAACAACACAGGAAAAAAAGGGAACAGAAAATAGCCCTATATTAAAATATTAAACATCAATATATCAATATATTATTCTTTTTCCATAATCAATCAACATAATCAATTTAACAGATTATTATTATTATTATTATTATTATTATTTTATTAATTATTAAAACAAAATATAGTCCTACAAAGCTATTATTACCAGAGCATGTGATCAGAGCAGGTCAATTTACCATTGTTGCCCAGCATGACTATACCAGTTCAGCAAACAGAAGTCAACAGAGAAATTTCACGTTACTTGAGTGGACTTTACTTTTCCAGTGCTTAGTACATGATTGAAGCCTTTGGGCCATTAACGACAGAGCCGCCGACACACACACACACACATACATACACACACACGGAACGGAGAGCGCGCCGCTGCTGGGCCATTAACGACAGAGCGAGCCGACACACACACACACACGCGCACGCGCGCGCGCGGAGCACAGAGCGCGCCGACACACATACACACACACACGCGCGTGCGCGCGGAGCACAGAGCGCGACGCACATACCGAGCGGAAAAGACCCGCTCATGAAAGCTGCCCGAGAATGAAACCTGACCGCCGAACATGGAGGGGCGGGACGGCATATTTCGGCCTTTTTAATAGCAGACGCAACAGGAAATCATTAAAACGAGGCAAAAAAAAAGTGCTGCGTCAATTGCGTTATTTTTTTTTAACGCGTTAAACATTTCAAATTAATCGCAAAGATTAACGCGTTAATTCCCCCAGCCCTAGTTTGAATGTATCATATTTTGGAGCGCGATCCCGTTTGAATGTATCATATTTTGGAGCGCGATCCCGTTTGAATGTATCATATTTTGGAGCGCGATCCCGTTTGAATGTATCATATTTTGGAGCGCGATCCCGTTTGAATGTATCATATTTTGGAGCGCGATCCCGTTTGAATGTATCATATTTTGGAGCGCGATCCCGTTTGAATGTATCATATTTTGGAGCGCGATCCCGTTTGAATCTCCCTCCACAGGTGTAATCCACGTTTTAAGAGATGACAATCATGCGATTAAACGCGATTAAAAATTTTAATCGATTGACAGCCCTAATATATATATATATATATATATATATTGCTAGTGGAACTGGCTTGGAGCTGACGATAGCAGTCCCATATTCTATTTCAATTAAGCCATTCAACTGTGCTCTCAGAGTTAGTTATAGGCCTTATAAAGAGCCTTCGAGTCTTCTCCCTCCACAGGTGTAATCCACGTTTTAAGAGTTGCATCACTCTCCCACTCTTTGCTGTAGATTCAACTTACTGCATATGTATGCCACTTTGGCATAGCAGTCACTTGAATATACAGCTACAAGTTATCATTCATATAATGAACGATCACGTCTGCCTGCTGCTGATCGCTGATTAGCTAGTGCGTGCTCGTCGGCGATGTCAACACCAATGGCAGCCGACTCTGCGTTGACCTGTGTGTTTAGTAACGTCATGATGACTGATCTAATGGAGTATAATATTGTGTCCACCCACACAGACCATTTTTTACCAGCACAATCAAATTCAAAACTCAATGACTGCAATGTGTCCAGGTCCTGTGGCTTCAAAACAAGCCTCCACCAGTGTGATGGACAGTTTGTATGAGGTGTTTGTGCTGATGTTCTGTGTTTAGTTTTCTGTTACTTATGGCCAAACATCTCCACTTGGCTCGTCTGCCCAAAGGACATTGTTCCAGCAGTCTTGAGGTTTGTTCAGATGCAACTTTGCAAACCTAAGCCGTGCTGCCATGTTCTTTTTAAAGAGAAGAGGTTTTCTCCTGGCAACCTTTCCAAACATGCCATGCTTGTCCCGTCTTTTTTTTTTTTTCTAATTATTCTGCCGTGAATGTTAATTTTGCCCAGCAGGCACAGTACATCAATGTGACATCAGGAAGACGTTGGACTCCAACTAATGCAACGTTGGTCAGACGTCAAATTTTTGTTAAAAATAAAAATCAGGTCGATGTCCAAACCCAACATTTGTTTGACGTCAAGCTCCAACGTCAGACAGACGTCAAAATTTGGTTGGAATATACGTCGAACTGTAGTTTAAAAAAGGGGTTGATATGCATGGCAGCATATTCAATCTCTCAAGATCTCAGCAGAGGAGGATTAAACAACTTCACAAACAGCATTACCAGCCTCACTTATTACTTCCCAGATCGACTTTATTTCTGTCATACGTCTACAGAAGTTCTTATTGAGAATAAACTGAGTTTTAGATGTTTTTGTTGTGTCTACATACATTATTACAAGGACTGAACACTAGAGGGAGATAGAAGAAAGGAGATTATGGAGTGTGGAGAGAGTTCGGTCTGGATGAAAGAGTGAGAATCCAAGAAATGATTGTGCCATCGTATCTTTGATTGTTTTGTAAAGTTAAGTGACAGCACAACAATTTTAAAATTTTAGTTTTAGTGTTTGCTTTAGTTGGGCAGTTTAAATCTTGACTTTTTAATATTTAATAATAGTTTTTTTTTCTGGCTGCTGTAACTGTTTTTTATGGCAAGAAAGAGCAAAGAAAATGTGTCCAAATGATGTTGGTTACTTATTGATGATATCATTCAAAGTCTAATCTATTATATGTTATCCTTTTGTATTATTAATTATAGCAAGCCTGTAATTCTACAATATGAAATCCAGCAGTGTTTCAAGATATTGCACACTAAATAGTTTGAACTCCAACACTATAGATTCACTCAGACAGACATCAATAATCAGCTTCTGAATCTCAACGATGGTGACATGCTTAATGCCACAATGCATTCCGGGAGCCATAGGTGAGTTTTATATGATGCACCCAGAATGCATTGCAAAAAAAAAAAAGGATTTCATTGGATAAAAAAAAAAAAGATTTTGGCAGCAAAATTTCATTGGATAGAATGCATTGCAAAAAAAAAAAAGGATTTCATTGGATAAAAAAAAAAAAGATTTTGGCAGCAAACACTTAAAAAAAGGGTTGGCGCAGACAGGGAAATAAAATAAAATAAAATAAAATACCACATTTGTACAAATATACTACTGGGTCTTTAATGTTGTGGGCCTATTTTTTTTGCTGGAGGTCCAGGACATCTTGTTCAGATACATAGCATCATGAAAAAAAATAAAATAAAAAAAAATACAAAAAAATGATTGCCTCTGTTACAAATCTTATAATGGGACTTGTTTGGATCCCCCACCTTATGGGTAACTGAGCACAAAATCTTCTGCAGAAAGCAGGTTCTGCCATGGCCATCCCAGTCCCCTGACCTAAACCCTATTGAAAACGTAAGAGGAAAGTGTATCAATGTGGACTTGGGGAAACTGAAGGATCTGGACAGATTCTGTATGGAGGAGTGCTCTCTGATCTCTTGTCGGGTGTCAGGTCTGGTCACCTTCGACTTCTGTTGAGATTCTGAAGTGTGCATACGATGGACACTTTACTATCCCATGAGGCCACAGGAGAGGATTTATGAATGACGTAACTGACACTGGTAGGTCACATGATAATGACAACATGGTGAATGAAGTATGACCGGATTACATACATACTATAAAACATACTTTTTTTAGCAGTCATGAAGTAATTACTTATTCAAAATCAGGAACCTGTTCAAGAGAGTATGCGATTTCGGACGCAGCCCGTGACATGAAAGAATCGCCGGATGAGCGATCATTATACAGTGCTGCTACTGACGACAGTTTGGTCGCGGCTGACCAATCAGGTTTAAGCATTTCAGAGAGCCATGAAAAAATAAAAAATACCTTCAATATTGATACATACTCGACAACAATGAATTACCTGCAAATACCGTAGACTCCAACTTCAGCAAGAGTAAGAATCTTCTGATCTCCAGGAATATGAACAACCATATAACGTCCCATCATCCCGCCGCATGAGAAAGTGGCCGTGGCACTGACAGCAAGAGTAGAAATTACAGCACATCTACAGACAGAGAGATAATCTGTTATCAGTTTCTGGTCATCTTCAGCCACATTAATTAAAACAGTCAAAGAAAGACTCACATGGTGTTGCTGTAAATGTCAAGGTAGTTCCCGATGCGAATCACTGCCCCGTTTATCCTCGTAGCATAGACGTTTCTGTTAGTGATGGTCACTCTGTTCACTCTGTATACCTTCAGTAGATCCACTCTCCACCACGGGTCGGTCTCTGTGTCAGTGTGGGCCCAGGTGGTGAATAAACCATCAATAGCATCTGTAGATACCCAATCTCCATAATTTGATGACTGGCTAGCATCGCCCCATAGTGCTGCGTTCTCTGGAAAATGTTTCAAGGACAAAGACCATAAAGTTGTTATCATCGTTTTTTTTCCGTTTTTTTTCGTTTTTTTCGTTTTTTTCTTATGTTTATTGTAGTATTTTCAGTTTTACAGACAGATAGGACCAAAGACAACTACACACATAAAAAAAAAAAAAAAAAAAAAAAAAAAAAAAAATATGGTAAAAAAAAAATTTACGGTTAGATTCAAGTTTGCAGTTAACCACAACACTAAGCACAGGCAAGGGAGGTAAAAACGGATTTTTGCCCAACGTGACAATATGGAGAGGGCGACATTGTACAAATGGACCAAATAACTGTACTGTAATACTGTATAGGCAATCGAGTAGCATAATGAAGGCGCTGCAAGGAAGCCGACCAGCCAAGAACAGCAGTCGAAGAACCCAAGCTCACATGCATAAGTTTCAGAAAGAAATTGAAAAACTTCTGACCAGAATTCACCAAGTTTTGGGCATGCCCAGAGAAGATGACCAAGAGAGCCCTCCGCAGATTCACACTTATTGCAGAGGCGGGAGAAAGGTTATTAAAGTTTAGCTTTTTTAAATTGGTTTTTTTTAATATCGTTTTCAATTTTCAACTCAGTTTAGTTTTAGTTAGTTTCATTAATGGTTTTATTAGTTTATTGGACTGAAAGCTACAATATGTAATTTTTTTTCTCCGCTAGGGGTCGCTAACCTCTTACAATAACAAAGGCGTTGGTTGATGATGCATAAGCAGAATTATGGAACTTGTCGTCATGCTGAAGGATCTAATAATGTTTATGGATGAGTGAATACATTGATGTTTTGAATGCATAGATGACTGTGGTATGAAGGTCGCGATTGATAATGAGAGACAGATATCAGCGCCACACGCGAGTACCGCATATATAAAGGAATAATGACATTTCATTCTACCGAACTAACTTACCAGCTAGTGCTCAATTACTAACTTACTCTCAGAGGTCAGTTTATTAGACGAATTAAACTTGTGAGGTAACGCAGCGCTGTTTCACTCGCTCTACACTTTCACACTAAACTGCATTTGAGGGTGTTGAAAGTTATAATGTTATTCTATGTGTTAGTTTGTGTGTATGAGACTAGCAGTGAGCTAGATCAACATTAGAATAACATACTGATCATATTCTAACATTTCATCATGTTGAGCTATATAACATTGATTAGTTTTATGTACATTTGCTCACCTCTACATTTGCACGTCTCTGTCAAGTCGAAGTTTGTCGCGGACGCTAGCTCTCGGCATCTTGAAAACGCCACGCTGATATTGATCATCGTTTTAGTTCTCCTTTTGTCCCAAAGTCTGCTTGCCATGGTTTGAATGAAACAACAACAGCGTGAGCGTGCCGCTAGACGTAACGCAGTTGTCGAAACGCAGTTAATTACGAAAACGATTATTTATTTTTGCTAATTATTATTTTATTTCAGTTATTTTTTCAGTAACTCTTGTTATTTTCGTTTAGTCTTAGTTTGTCATTTATTATGAATTTATAATTTTATTTCAGTTTACGAAAATGTTTTTTGACCAATAGTTTTATACCAACTTTTGACCAACTTAGTTTCAGTTTTCATTACAAAATAACCTTGGAGGGGAGTTAAACCCTTGTTTAACCCTTGAGTAATGCAATCTGTGCAACACCTTGTACTGAATAAGTTGGTGTCACGGTTTGCAGGTTCGCCTGTTCATTCTGTGTGTACTGTTCTGGTGTGATTGCTTATCGGCGTCAGCGCAATCAGATCAGCCGCAGGTGCGGCTAGTTTATCTGTCCTATATGTAGTCTCGTGTTTGGCATGTTCATTGTCAGATCGTTTGTCACTGTTTTCACCTTGTCTCGCTGTCTGTGCAGTTTTCTATCCAGTTCCTGATCAACCGGACTATTCCGGAGCCTCGAACTTTTGCCCGGGTTTGTTTCGGCTTGTCTTCATCGGATATTTTTGTCCGCTAGGACTTGGATATAGCCCACTGCAGTCTCCGCACACTGCCAAGGACTTACTGCCGACCTGCTATTCTACACCAACCTGTCTTGTCTTGATCATTTGTTGTTTCAAAATAAACCTTACCTTTCATTCGCAACTGGATATTGTGTTCCGTGACCTAACAGTTGGTGTCTAGCATTAATAGAACAGGTGTATATATTTTTAAGACACTTTGCCCTGTCCTCCTCAGAGATTCGAACGTCTAGTTCCTCTTCCAAATAATTTTTTCAGATGAAAAGTGGAAATATCTTACGTCTCAGTTACATATGTAACCCTCGTTCCCTGAAGGAAGGAACGGAGATGTAATCGGACGAACCGACTGATTGGGATCACGCTTAGGGAGCCTGTCATCTTCGAGTATTGATAAAACGAGCGAATGCACACATTGGCGTGCAAGCTTTGCATCCACGCTCTGCCACGCAGCGCGGGTATAAATACGGAAGTGGATGCCCACACCACTTGTTTTTCGCGGTGGTCCGGCAATAGCGGCGACGGGACTACGTCTCCGTTCTCTCATTCAGGAAACGAGGGTTACATACGTAACCGAGACATTCCCGTTCGGTTCGGTCACGTTCGACGTAGTACTGACTGATTGGGATCCCCATTAAAACGCCATAGTGCTGCACCTTCCAGTGCCTAGACGAAAGCCTCCTGACCCCCCGCTTATTGAGGCAGAGATAGGACAGGGCTGCTTCAGTCACTGCTTTTCCGCAAGACCCACTCAGTTAGACTTGTTAACACTGGGAAAGCGTGCCCTTTTGATGGAAGGAGGGACGCTACGGAAGTCACATCCAGCCCGCAGGGAGGTAACATGTGGAGGATACCGGGCAGTACAACATATGGAATGTCACTGAGGTGGCTCCAGCCGAAAAAGGGGGGAGACACAACCGTCAGTGACGGAAGAGCAGACTCTGCCAAGGGAAGACACGGGCTCACCGCAGGGAGCCGCACCGTGGAAGAATACACATATGGGATCGCCATAGGGATCACAACATATGGACCCAGCCTAGCACAAGTTCCACCAGTGTATATGAGTGGTAGGCCTAGCACCGGACACTTCGCCATGTCCAATGCCGAAGGGGTGTGGAGGAACTCAACAGGGTTCGGCTAAAGGGGAACTCAACTGGAGCAAGAATGGCGCACGTATCCAGTCCATAGGAGGGGAATGGCGAAGCAAGCCGACACTACGAACCAGGCTAAAAGTGAAGCTGCCTTCATGTGAAGGGAGCCCACGGAAATCACCCGGCTCGACATAGGCTATTTTCCTAGCGAATGTGCTGGTGTCCCCCAGCCCGCAGCTCTAAAAGTTCTGTCAGCGAGGCACTCTGTGTCAACACCCAGGAAGGAGCTACACCCTCTCTTTGGAGGGGCTCACTACCCAGGTGGGCATGGTGCACCTTGGGTAAACACACTAAGATGATGGCAACCACTATGTAGTAGGCCAACCTCTGCATTGAAACAGCCTTCCCTTCTGCTTGTCTCTATAACAGACAAGAGCAGGATGAGGTCCTGAGGCTTTGCATTCTGTCCTGTATACTCACAAGGCAGAAGAAACAGAGTAAAGCCAGGGCTGGGTCGCCTCCTCCGGGGCAGCGCTTGCAGGCTCACCACCTGGTCCCGTCTTAAGGAAGAGGTAGAACCATGGCACGTATCCAGGCCAGGGTCTCAGGATATCTTGAGAGTTGGCCGGCCCGAATTCCAGGCACGATTCGTTGACCGAAAATGCGTGCAGGTCCCCTACCTTCTTGATAGAGGCAAGCAAGCAGAAGAACTGTTTCTTTAAAAACAGGATTTTTAACTCAGCTGCCTGCAATGACTCAAGGGGAGGTCTCTGAGTGCAGTAGCACCAGAGATAAGTCCCAAGAAGGTATATAAAGGGGTCGCAAGGCGGATTCAGTCTCCTTGCTCCCCTCAGGAACCTGACGATCAAGTCGTGCTTCCCCAGGGATTTAGATCCACTGCATCATGATGTGCGTCAATATAAATGACGCTCTCTCGCTCTTACCCATCTTGCAGGAAAGAAAGCACAGAAGTGATCGAACACCTTCGGGGGACTTCTCGTGGGAAGAACTGGTTCCACTTCAGGTCGTAAGCAAGCCTAATTTTTTTAGAGGGAGCTCTCGCAGAAGTGATGGTATCTAAGATCATTTTGAGGTAGATACCTGAACCACCGCATCGAGACATGGAGTTTCCAGAGGTTTGGCGCAATGGTGGACTAGACAGTTCTGGGTTGCTGAGATACAGAATAATGTCATCTGCATAGAGGGAAATATTATGCTTAATTTGGCCTAAATTCAGGGGCGAAAATAAAGGATTCTTTTTAATTGCAAGGGCGAGAGGTTCAATTGCAATTGCAAAAAGCAGGGGCGAGAGAGGACAGCCCTGTCGAGTGCCTCTATGTAATTGGAATTGTGATGACTTGTTGAAATTGGTGAGCACTGAAGCAGTAGGATGGGCATATAACATCTTCCCCCAAGAGGCAAAGGTATCACCCATATCAAATTCTCTAATCACAGCTAAAATATAATCCCATTCAATTTGGTCAAACGCCTTTTCTGCATCTGGTATATAAGATATTCATTAAAATCCTGACATTAAAGAAAGAAAAACAGCCAGGGATAAAACCACATTGGTCAGGCTGGATAATTTCCCCAATGAGTTATTTAACTATTAGCCAGAATCTTAGTAAAAATGTTAAGATCAGAGTTCAAAAGAGCTATGGGTCGATATGATGATGGTCTTCTTTACCATATTTAAGAATCAAAGAAATATTTACGTCATACAAGGACTGGGGGAGTTTGTGTATGCCAAATGAATAATTAAACATCCTCAACAACAGAGGAGAGAGCATCTGAGCATATCTTTTATAAAATTCAATCCCGAAGCCATCTGGGCCAGGTGCCTTGCCACTGGGGAAAAATGTAATAGCGTCTAGTATTTCAACTACCATTATGTCTGCATTCAAAGCTGTCTGCTCTATACACCCCAACTTTGGATGATGTAGTGAATGAAGGAAAATAGCTAATGCTGAGGGGTCAGAACAATCCTTTGATTTGTATAATTTTGCATAAAATTCTTTAAATGTATCATTGATTTCTCTGGGATATGTTAGAATGACACCATTTTTGTACTTGATTTTATGAATTGTTCTAGTGGCTTGTAGCCCCCTCATTTGGGGAGAAAGCAATTTGTCTGGTTTATCCCCAAGTTCAAACTGTTTTTGCTTCACAACATATTATTAACTTGAGTCAAAAGAATCAAGTTATATTCCAATTTAAGCGCTGTAATTTCACTAAGCACATCCAAGTCTGCAGAATCTCTGTAAGCTTCTTCCAACCAGACGATTATCAATTTCTAGAAGGCGTTTTACCCTTTGCTTTTTTAGACTGGACTCGTATGAAACAATATGTCCTCTCAAGACAGTCTTTAGGCTTTCCCATAATGTCGAATCAGAAACCTCGCCCGTGTCATTAAATTTGAGAAACTCAGCAAGCAACTCTGTTAATCACAAAATTTGACATCCAAGAGCAAATTAGGATTCAAATGCCAGTTGCAGCTGGGTTGAATTTCTAAGCGATCTAGAGAGATTGTCACTGCATCTGAGAGATTTTTTTACTGCATCGAGAAACAATCCAGAACAGCAGATCAAGAAGGGTTTTGTTCAGTGATGGTGTTCACAAAACTTCAGCTCCGAAACCAAACCAAAGATTTTCTTGTTAGTGCCCTGGGTGACAATAAGACGTGCGGGGAACAGCATTCCAAATCGAACACCGGCCTCCTTCAATTTCTTTTATACTCCGTCAAACGGCCATCGCTGGGAGAGTACCTCTGCCGTGAAATCTGGGAAGATGGAGATTTGTACTCGATCAACTTTAATCCCTCCAGGAAAGTTCTCGGCTCCCAGGAGGTTCGGGATGAATTTTTCCACAAACTCTGTTGGGCGACCAGACTCCACGTTCTCGGGTAGGCGGACAATTTTTATATTCTGTCGTCGGGAACGGCCCTCAAGATCATCCAGTTTAGCACGTAGGGCCTTATTAGCTGTTAGGATTTCCTGACAGGAGGCTTCAAGGTCAGAAATGCAGATTTCATGCTCAGCTTTAACATTCTCAAGGTCTGTGATATGAAAAGTGGTTTCAGACAGCGCTGTTTGTAACTGAGATAAAGTCGATTGCATCAAATTAAATCTGTCGTTCATACTGTTGTTCATAGTTTGAATGGCCGACAGGATAACAGTTGAGTCTGGGACCGTGCCGCGATCACGACCTGTCTCGCGTTCGTTAGATAACGGATTCTCGGCCAGTTGTTCACCTGCACTGGTTGGTGAATCACCTTTCTTGGATTTAGCCTTCTTCATCTCACTGTTAGATATTGTTGAGCAAACTTTCGTTGTGAAAATAGTCAAAAAACACAAATTTATAGAGGCTTATTGAGGGAGCTCACTTAAATTACTTCCACTCCATGTGGTGCTCTCTAGCTCCCCCATCGTTTTATTCTAATCGAACATTAGGCCTCACAGAGGATTTTTAAAACATCTTACCAAACTAATCTTTATTACTCATCAAAAGTAACGTGTGCCATGGAGACACTAAGGCCCTTAGTCTAAGGGCAGGTATTTAAAATGAAGGGGGCAAAAGAATTATCCTTTTTTATTTTATTGGCTGTTCAACATTTCTCATTTGATGGTTTTGGTGTGCTAATTATATAGAGTAAAAAAAGGATATCAAACTGCCCAGTGCTTACAATGTCAGAGCTACATTTCTATATTTGCCAGTTCAAACAAACAAAACAGAACAAAGATTTGAATAAAATGAATGATTCTTACCTTCTTGTCCTTTTGCCATGTCCTCAATCAATAAAAACCCTGTGGAATCGAGATTCAAGTGAGTATCAGAGAACCAGGTTTTATTGAATCACATTCAGATTTGTATTTAATTTACTTTGAAATTTTCAGTAACACAATGTAGTCAATGATAATAGAAACTGTGTACTGACCATGCTGGCGGAAACTACTGACACAATAATAATAATAATAATAATAATAATAATAATAATATGCAAACAGCAGAATATTGTAATCTAAAGTGGGATGAGGAATCACTTCCAGAGATTCTTGACAAACACAGACATAAAGACTGTCAGACCATTTACATACACAAATGAACATCTTTTTAACATAAAATTTGTTTGGTAAAATAAACTAAAAAAATTAATTAAAAAAACTATCCCAGAGATCCACAAGCAAAGCCATAATCTATACTACCTTTTAAACTTTATTTAAAGCAATTGATTATTTATTTAATTACTAATGCATTAAATTGATCAAAAGTGACAGTAAAGACATTTATAATTTTATAAAAGATTCTATGTCAAATAAATGCTTTGTTCATCAAAGAATCCTGAAAAATTCAATGTATCACGGTTTCCACAAAAATCTGAAGCAGCACAACTGTTTTCAACTTTAATAATCATAAATGTTTCTTGAGCATCAAATCATCATATTAGAATGATTTCTGAAGGATCATGTGACACAGAAGAATGGAGTAATGATGCTGAAAATTCAGCTTTGATCACAGGAATAAATTACACTTTACTATATTTTCACATAGAAAACTTTTTTTTTTGTAATTGTTATAATACTTCATTACTGGCTAATATATGCCTTCATTAGGCAAGCATGAATGTATGAAACAACAACTAATCTAGAATATTTTTTGGCAGAAATTTCTAAACTTATGCTATAAACCCACAGTAGAGAGATGAGTGTAAACTAAACTACAAACAGAGCAACATTCTGAACACGGGGAGATTGTAGAAACTGCAGATAATATTAATGTGAATCTAGTAAAATAGCAGATGCATGTATGTTGTACTTTACCCAGTAAGATCCACAGGCACTTGAAGAGCTTCTTCATGGTTGATTAAAGGCGTCTGTCTTTCTTTTAGGATGGAGAGTGAGAGCGATACTCGTTTTATGGAGGACGATGTTTAAATGCGCATCACATGACCAACCGTATCTCTCCTCCCTTCTGTTTCTCCTCCCTTCTGTCATACTCGCCTGTCTTCAAACAAACACTATTTGCATTTACCTTCTCAGTAACACTTTACAATAAGGTTCATTAGTTAACATTAGTTAACTACCTTAGGTAACATGAACTAAGAATGAACAATACTTCTACAACATTTATTATTATTAGTTAAAGCTGCAGTCCGTAGCTTTTTTGGGTTAAAAAGTATCCAAAATAAATTCTTGAGCAAGTACATAACCAGCCAGTGTTCAAAACTCTCTGCTTGCCTTAGCTCGATCCAAAATGGTAAGTTTGTAATAATGTTTTTAATTCCAGAGGTACTGGTGGATTTCCACGGGAAATTTGAGCATGTCTTTACGTCATTCCGTCACATCTATACACATAAAGAAGAGTCTCGGCAAGTAGGCTATGAGTGTGAGGATGTTGGAGGTGGAAATTTGTAGCCTTTACTCACAGCACTTGATATAATTAAACTTATCAATTTGATGGTGGATCCAGAAAAATTCAAACGACAATCACCAGTGACAGCTGGAGATTCACCCGTTGTAAAACGCAAAAGACTTCGGAGAATAAAAAAGAGACTGCAACCGGCCCATGCGAAAACAAGGACAAATATCGGAAGGGCATTAAATGTAGTCACGCAATGCTGATGTTGTTAACATTAACAATTTGAGAACAAAGTATAATTAGCACGGTTTGACGTGATATGATAGCGATCGTTAGATTAATCAGCGCGATTTACTGCAATGCTTTTTTCCCCTTAGTTGGTCAGGACAAAAGTGGATGTTACTTACTTGTTCAGACGACATTTTCCGATGAAAATTCTTAGGTGGTCATACTTCCAAAAAGTAGAATCTGTGATTGCGAATGACAGTATCCACACCACCAGCGCGGTGATTGACAGCAGCACATTCTCCTTAAAACATTGGATTCATCCGCGCCGTGCCACGCCGAGGCAAAACGCACATAAAGTGTTACCACCTTGTCCTAATGTCTGTTGAATCAATGTGAATTTTCTGCAGTTGTTATTGTGTACATCTTTATTTCATGTAGGATTAATGAACCTGTGTAAAGAACTGTAGCATATTGTGTTCAGCACAGTTCCCTTTCAGTCAGTCACTACAAGTTACTTCAGAGACTGACGAATGGGGATTTTTCTAGAGAGACCTTCGAGTTATTCGAAAATGAGACAATGGTATGAAAATACCATGGGTTTGCGGAATATGCATTGCGAACTCCACCCCACCGTGTGGGTTTAAAAGGAGCCGCGAATGCAATCTCACATTATGTTTTCTGCTTCGGAGCCGAAGTGCTAATGTGCTTCTCTTCGCCTTCATCAAAGCAACGAGCGTCTCTCTTCAGCGGTGTTGGTGTGACGCCGCATTTCAGCGGCGTTCAAATGTTTCCCAGATTCCCAGCCCTAATATATATATATATATATATATATATATATATATATAAATCCTATGAATTTTTTCAAATACATCCTTCATTAAGGAGGAGTTAGATTTTGTTAATGGTTGCCCTTTAAGATGTACGTGATACAAGAAGTCACTGGCTATTTTCCATGTAAATGCATGGCCATTTGAATGAAGAGCCTTCTGTTGAAGTAAAGTTCAAATGGAAATTAGTGTCTCCACACTGAAAAAGATTTTGCATCTGTGACAGACAACATGTTTTGCATTAAAGATAACTTGAGTAAAAACTGATAAGAATGCTGAATCAGTCGCCATCAACCTCCAGTCTGTCCACTGCTGCAGGTAAATGATCATCATGTTTATTTGTTCAATGTGTTGAAGAAGATGGAAAATCCGTAACTTTGACTGTAAATGCTACACGAGGAGAAAAGAGAACTCTCTGCATGGGAGACAGTCCTGTAGTCAGAAGCTTTCTCCAGACATTATGTACAACATACGGCTGGATTCTTTAGCTGCGGAAAAAGAGTGGCAGGACATGCGAATTATTGGACATTTAGAGGCAAACAGACGCACAGTGCAAACTTCGGAGGGGGGTACATCCACAAAGAAGACCCCGACAAAGAGAAAGTGTGCTCGAACGACTTATTTCATCGGAGGCAATGAGATCTGCAAGAATACTTTTCTGTTTCTTATGGGGTGAGTTTCCATAAACATCAAAGTTTGTCCGTTTGTGTTCATTCTAAGAACACGTACACGTTATCTCATGTTTAGTCCATGTTTAGACCTTCCCATACCTACCTATTGTTATTAGCTAGCTCAGGACTGTCGTTTTAATTGTAATCGTTAGCATCATATCACTTGGCAAAAAAAAACATTACTATAATGAGCTTTTAGATGGTAATGTGAGCATCTGCTATTAATTTGAATAATGCTTGAATTGACTGGTGTTAATAACTTAGCCCACGTAAACCTGCCTGTTAGCATTCTTGAATTGAATGTGATGCTAATTATTTAGCCAGTGGTGGAGGAAGTACTACTTAATATTCTTACCAAGGATTTACAAACGTAATAGTCAATGTATCCGATTATTTCCTACTTAAGTAAAAGTATAAAGTATCAGTAGCCGTAAAATGTGCGTTATAAGTCAAAGTAAAAGTATTTATGAAGAGTTTAATGTACAGGATTTTTTTTAATCATTTGACTCAAACCAGGTCTAACCACTAACTGAGGTCTAAACCAGGACTAAACCAGGAAGTAAAGATACAGATTCTAAAATGTAGTGAAGTAAAAGTAAAAAGTATTAATCATAAAATTGACTTCAGTAAAGTAAAAGTAGCTATAATTTGTACAATACATTCTGATATAGGAGACAAGATGCCTGTAAGCAAGACCATGATGTTAATGTTTTTTTTTTTGTTTTTTTTTTCAGCCTTGGCAGAGACACCCTGGCCGATATAGTCACACACTATGAGGAGAATGGGGCAAGACCACGTTTGAGGAAGAAGCACTCACTGCCACGTCCACCAGCCAGGTTTATCCACCCTGATGATATCAACAGAGTTGTGGACTTCATAAAAAACTATGCAGAAGACAATGCCATCATGCTGCCTGGCCGACAGCCTGGGCATAAGGATTGGCATGTGAAGTTGCTGCCAACTCATGTGTCCAAGGCCTCAGTGTGGCGTCTCTACATGAAGTCTGCTAAGGAGCTTGGTATGTGTAAACATTGATTTAGAATTGAGAGCTTATATGTGAAATAATGCGAAGCACTATTAGCAATTACAATACAATTAACCATAAGCAATATCTGTTTTTCAGGTGAGCGTGCAGTTTGTAAAACCAGTTTCAAAGCACTGTGGAACCGACTTCTCCCACACATCAAAAGTTGCCGGCCGCGCACAGATCTCTGCTGGCAGTGCCAAAGCAATAACGAGCAGCTGATACGAGGTGCAAACCTCCCAGATGATAGAAAGTCTGAAGCAGTAAAGAAGCAACAAGATCATCTTTCCCTTGTGCAGAAAGAGAGGGCTGTGTACAACGACATGACTGCTGCCTGCAGAAAGATTTGCTCTGGCTCTAACCTGTCTTTTGGACCGTCCCTACCAGAAAGCAAGAAGATTAGGATGCATTACAGTTTTGATTTTGCTCAGCAGGTAATATTTCACACACATTTACTTCACTTTACATTATTAATGTCCCTTAAAGGGCGATTTGGTGCATGAGAATAGCAGCCTGATAATAGCGCAAATGCAAAATAGCATCAATATAGTAATTTATATCTTTATTGGATAGTTATGAATAGACACAAATTTCATTCTAATCCAAGTTCCCTCTCTCCCTCCGTCTCCTACAGTTACACTTTCCCTCAAACCCTCTCCAGCCAGGACCAATGTACTTCCTGACCCCACGGAAATGTGGCCTATTTGGTGTTTCCTGTGAAGGGCTGCAGAAACAGGTGAATTACCTGA
>FLSR01001428.1:0-16062 GCA_900092035.1 Leuciscus waleckii
AAGGATTAGGAGTCTTGGCCCTGACCTCCTCTTTAATGAGGTTTTGTCCTATTCTCATTTTCTTTTTCCGCTTGGAAAAATGTATTGATGTCATGATGTAAAGTGTATCCTCTTCTGCCAGATACCCAACTCCAAGGGCCTTGTTGTCCTTGTCCCTCAACTCGTTTGGAAGTTGCAGGATTCTGTTTTCTGCTGTTGATTCTGACACACCATCACCAGGCTTCCAAATTTGTCCTGACCGAACCCAGTGCTTCAAGAAAAACCCTCCAGCTCTTAGGATCTCCTCAACGCCTTCGGTTACTTTGTCCAGCTTTTCCTGATCATTGTGGGAAGTTAGAATATCATCTACATAACTATTCTCTTCAATGACTTTGCGCTCTTCATGCAGATGAGAGAACTTTGCCAGTTTTGCAGTTTCACGCATGGCTAACTGCGCAATGCACCCTGCTGGTCGGTCACCGATGTTAACTCTGGTGATTGCATACTCTTCTATCTCCTTACTCTGATCACCTCTCCACAGAAACCTATGAAGATGCATTTCTCTCTCCTCCAGCCATACAGAGTTATACATCTTCCTTATATCTCCTAGGACAGCATAAACTCCTCACCTAAACCTTAGGAGAACAGCTCTGATTGGATTAAGAAAATCTGGGCCTTTCAGAAGAAGACCATTCATACTCACTCCTCTAAATTTCTGACTGCTGTTCCATACCAAGCGCACTGGAGTCGTAACTGAGTGAGGATTTGGTGCGATCAGGTGACTCACATACCATACTGGTCCATTCCAGGAATTCATCGTATCTTCAGTGAGCTTGATTGCTGCTCCGCGCTCCACCATTTCATTAATTTGAGCTGTATAAGCGACTTACCACTCTGGTTCCCTCTTGAGCTGTTTTTCTGTTCTCAGGAATGTTGCCTCTACTCCCCCTCTATTATTGGGAAGGGAAGCTGGATCTTCAGTCCAGGGATATTTTGCATGCCAATGAGGAGACTTGCTGTGATCATCACTTTCTAGGTAGGTAACACTCTTTTATAACCTCGAGTTCTCTTTCCTCTGCCAATGTCATCTCCTTACCACCTGGCTGACAGTTCCCACAGCGACAAGATCCACACACTGGTTCACAAGCTGCCCCAATGCTGTCCCACTTCCACCATTCCAAGAACTCACGGTTGGTAACAGCAATGTTTGTCTCAGCTCTGGTTTCTTGAAGTATCTGGACTGACTTAGACATCACTTGCATTTCAGGTCCTCCCACTTTCTCTTCATATTTTGTTGCGGCTGTTCTCATTGAGCGAGCAAAATGTGTTTTGGATTCATATGCAGCTACGTTAATTTCTTCAAATAAGTCTGGATGAGCTCCGCCTACTGTCTTTCCCAAAGGACTGTCCCATAAGACAAGATCCCCCACAACCTTCACTCTTTGTGGGGCCAATCTCCCTTCTCGATGGCTAATAAGAAGTTCAATCTCTTTAGGTCTTACAAACTCTTCAAGCTTGACTTCTGGGAAGAATCTCTGCAATTGCTTAGGTTCGATAACTTTATGCACTTTAGCAATTTCCTCAAAGCCATAACAGAGAAGCGCATGTGCTCTTTCCTTATCCTCATCAGTCTTGACTCTTACTCGAAGAAGATATCGCTTGGTTTTCACCTTGATGGCCATTCCAGCAACTCCATGCACTATCAGTGTGACATCTTCGCTCCTTAACCTCAAACGTTCTGCAGCCTTGTGGGTAATATAGTTGGTATCTGATGCAAGATCTACCAAAGTTCCAATCTTCTGCCCTGCATTGGCTGTTGCTTCCATGAGCATCATAATGACAGGTAGTTCTTGTACCCCACTTTCCTGTAGAAGTCCAACTCTGGTTTTTTCAGTGCAAGTCACTGTTGCAGTTTTGTTGGTGAAGGCATTTCTGCACCTCTCAGCAAGCTCTGGGGAAAGTTCTTGTATAATCTCCAAAATCCACCAGTTTGGGTAGGAGAAGCACATCAACTGCTCAAAGATTTCAGCATGCTGACAATCACACACACCTGGTCCTTTGTGCCATGTGGAGTTTCAATGGCCAATCAGCTTCCCTGGTTGTTCCAGCAGCACTGTGCTCACAACCAATAGGCTGCACCCATTTTGATCTCAAATCTTTTTATTAAACAATGATGAATGATGATATATTTCTCCCTCTTTCCTTCAATCTCAGATTTAACTTAACACTAACTGCTCCATCTTTTTAATTAACAAGTGAGGTTGAAAAAGCAGAGTTAAAATCGATTAAAAGTAAACTTGCATAAGCTTTGTGTTTCCGTTTCAGAATCAAGTGTATGATGCTGTTAATAGCATCCTCAGTTCCCCTCCCTTGTCTACAGGCAAACTGTAAAGGATCTAAATTGTTAGCAACATCTGCTTTTAACATAGATACAATGCACTTTTCAAAACATTTCATAACCACATTTAGCGCGACCGGTCTGAAATCATTATTAAGGGTTTAGCTATCTTTAGAACTGGCATGATCACAGCCCTTTTCCAAAGGCTGGGAACAATACCGATGTCCAAAGATTTTTGAAATATAGGGAGCCAAGCTAGAGTCAGTTCATCTGCACAGTTTCCCCATAGTCAATCATTTTATCCCTTAAAACTCATCTTTGATCATCAAAATTACATATTTAAAAGTTTTGTTCCTTGAAAAAAAAAAACTTCATGCCTTAAAATGGCTTGAATGTAACTCTACACCCTTGCTTCATTTAGTATATATGGTTCAATGAATATGCAAATTAGCCCCACCTCTACTCACTCACACCAGCTCAGAGATTCACTCATTGACGATCACACGTTGACCTGATCCTGATTGGTTACAAGGTAGTTTGTGACGTCAGAAACACCAGCGATTTCAAACCGCGTTTTCGAAACTGTCTTTGGTTCCCTGCAGTTTTAAGGAGCAAATACTCAGCAATTGTGTTGACTTATGAATTTACACATGGTTTGTCTTAAAGCATTTAAAACACCATGCATACATATAAACAACATTAAAAGCTGGATTTTCACCAGAGGGGGACTAACAATATAGGCAGAAATTCCAGCAGGGCCTGCACATTTCTTAGGACAAATGTGTTTAAAATAGTTGTTGATCTGGTTTGCATCAATCAACAACTTATCTTTGATAATACCAGAAGAAGACTCCATAACACTAATGCTATTCTCAAAAATATGTTCGCTCTTCTCAAATCTTAAGTAAAAATTGTTTAAATCAATGGCTTTCTGTAAGTCATCAAGAGTAGATACAAAGGGCTGCATATTAGTTATAGATTTCATAGAATCCCAAAGCTGTTAGACATGTGACATGCCGAGCTGACCAACAGAAAGCTATTTGATTTGAAAGGGACATCTGTTGAGCTGTATAAACTTCTGATTATGCTGTATATTGCGATGCTATATTTTTTTGTTTTTTGCCAGCAAAATTTCTAATCTACTAGTATGACCACACCTTAATGCGACCACAGTAATTTGGCTATATTTTAAAACACGCAGCAGTTTTATAATTCACTTTTGAGGCACAGTATCCTAGCAAACAATAATATTTTCAAAGAACATTTTTCTAATCTTCCCCTTTTGTTATGAAAATTCTCATGTCATTCCAAACCTGTAAGACTTTCGTTCATCTTCGGAACACAAATTAAGATATTTTTAATAAAATCTGACAAGCTTTCTGTCCCTCCATTGACAGCTACGCAACTACCACTTTGACGCTTCAAAAAGTTCATAAAGAGATCGTAAAACCAATCCATATGAATCGAATGGTTTAGTCCAAATTTTCTGAAGAGACAATTAAGATCGCTTTATATGATGAACAGATTGAAATTAGGCTTTTATTCACATATAAACATTCATAAACTCACACATCAGTTGTGGTAAACGGAAGCTCAAGCATGTTCGCTTGAAGTGATAGAACCCATGAGGTCGTGTTAAACAACACGTTTAAGTTTCCGCAAGTACCAATGAGAGGCGTTTGGTGTTTTAGCCCCAACGGCGCCTTCCAGGCAGCGAGGGGATGGGTAGGTTTAAGGTTGAGGGTAGGGTTAGCTGCCTCTAAGGAGCCATTGGGGGCTTAAAACACCATCGAGCCCAATGAGGTTCATTCTCGTGTTACGCAGCATGTTTGAGCCAGAGCCATAGAGAGAAAGAGTTGCGACACTCCCATAGACCTCCGTTGTAAAAAATGGCGCCGCTTTTAACCGCCTACTTCCGGGATTTGAAGATCGGATTAGTTCCAAACACTGTCATTTGGGCGTTGGACACCATTCACTTACATTGCTGCGCGTCGAGTTGTTCCAGAGGTAAGTTGCTGAAATATCGACCTCTTTTGAATTGTCAAGTGTCTATATTGTATCAGAGGCCCTTTGCGATGCTTATACTGGTCTTCATTTGTATATGCACAGCGTAATTATTTATATTTTATGTTGGTTGTTTCAACAAATTTTCAAGCTCTGCCTGCTAGCTAACGCGACTTCGTCAGCTGTGACAGTAAGAGTTCGGTAATGAATCGCTACCACCTTTATAGCAACTTTTATTTAATAGAATTTTTTGGGATATACTAACTTTTCATTATGTTTTGTTGTCTTGAGGGAAGCGACTTGTGAGAACAATGCTGGACCTCTAGGATTGTTATGGCCATCACCAGTCCTGTCTGTTTCATGGATCACCTGCCCCTGGTTTTTGTTTTTCTTGTTCACACACAAGCACACATTTTTGTTGTCTGTCATTGTTTAATAAAAAAATATTTTATTTGAAAACCTTCATTTGTATCAGGCATGCTTAATTGATGTCTCAATATCTGTAACAGAAGTTACAAGTGTTTTGTTAGTTAATTGCTTAAGTTACTTGGATTGAGTTACAGCTACCCTTCTACTCTGTACACTAACCCAGAGCCATAGAGAAAATCTTCACTCTGCACTTACCTATAGACCTTATGCACCAGAGAAACGAGGGCGCCGCCATCTTTAGAATATTGTCTTTAAACTTCCGTTTTTTGCAGTCGCTCGTATATTCTATGGCATTGCTGTCCAGGAGTAATTCGCTTTTGAAGTGGATTTACTTAATGTAAAGTTAACGAAAGTTATCATGAGGATTGTAATGTTTAAAGCAGATGTCTTAACAAATGTCAGTAGACCGGGAAGATTTTAAAACAAAGTTCATTAATAAATATGCAAAATGGCTGTGAAAATACAGACCGGGAGTCAAAAGACAACGAGCGCAGCGCTGAAAAGGGGCGGGGCTACATAAGGTCTATAGACCCAAACATAAAAGCGTAAATTTGTTTTTAATCTGTTATAGTTTTGATAATATGTGTATGGCTTAATCTTAAAATTATATTCCTAGTCTTAACATGATCATGTTTCACGTTGTGGTCCTGGGGGTGGCCACTTTCATCAGAAGAAGTGAGCTAGCTTCTAAGCGAATTCTGAACGGACCACAACGGCAGACCTAAGCAAAATCCCGGGAATCAATAGCCTAATACGCCCAGTTGTGCTAAAATAAATATCATGAGACGTCCATCATCAGATGAATGATATGGAAAAGTTAAGTTAGAGCCGCTAAAGCCAGTGCTACTACCCATGCGAACATGAACACTAAGCTTTTCCCTTTTCCCTATATAAAAATATAGCCTAAAACGTATCTCCAAATGCAAAACTGACATTAACAAAATGCAATAACAGCTGAAAAAGTACTTGGGTGTGTGTTTTATTTTATATTTACCGTTCAATAATGCAATCGCTGCTGTCTGTCCCATAGAAGAACATGACAGCCAGCGTATGTTTTGGAACTATTGGGGCTTACATGAACCACGTGACAGCCATAGCGGCGACATCAAAGAGTGTCGCAACTCTATCTCTCTATGGCTCTGGTTTGAGCTTCAGCAAGAACCAATGAGGTTCATTCTCGTGTTACGCAGCACGTTTGAGCTTCCACAACAACCAATGAGGGTCATTCTCGTGTTACATGTTTGTGCTTCCGCAAGAGGTTTGTTCTAACGCATCAAGCATGTTCGGTTGAGCTTGTTCCTAAAAATCGGAAACAAACAATTAAAAAAAATAAAAATAGATGAAAGTCCAACTGAAATGTTTCAGAGAAATGTTATATCAATGTATAGCCTAATTAATGTTGTTGAGCTAATGTTGAGAAAGCTATGAAAGAGCAGAGAACCTTGAACTTTTGAACGAACAGTCTATTACCGTTAATGACCTTACCTGAATGTTAGCCAAAGTTCTGAGAACGTTCCCTTTTAGCTGGGATGACCATGTCATTAGGGTTAGGTTTAAGGGTTAGGGAGGTGCATGGTGCGAGGACCCTATTGCAATTGCTCCGTTTATTTATGTTACTAAAATATCAACAAAATGAATATTATAGCCTTTGTAGTTCATATTTTAATTGGTTAACGTTTAATACTGGCATAAGTTTAATACTGAGAGGTGTAGCAATGTTGCTATAATCTAGCTTGTTTATATTTTGTATATTTTATACTATAAATGTTCATTAATGTATTGTCCCTATCAGGTAAACAAATAAAGTACAGTAAAGGTGAATGGAATATCAATACAGCGCTGCCTTACAAACATTATACCTACTGTAGTAGAAGTAACGTTAGTTGCATAATTTTCTTTATAAAAAAAAAAAAAAGGCTTTTCCCCCCCCGGGATTGGTTGTTTTCTGTTCTGCGTTTGCCCCGCCTGTGATTGGTTGTTTTCTGTTCTATTTCCCTTCCCCTCTCGACTTTCAGACGGTCCGATCTTTTAAGTGATCAGGAAATTAGGAAAATAAGCAACGGCTTTCGTTTCTATAGCGAGAACGTATGACATGTTTTCTTGTTTTCTCGTCAGCGTGTCCTTCTCAGGACATCTGTAACCAGGAAGTAAAAGTCTCTGTTAGTCCTCGATCTTGTGTGCTCATACGTGCGTTAAAATCAGGACTGTAAATCAGGAAATGTGGAACCTAGCGTGACTTGATTCATGTCAGAGCTCGGTCTGCATGGTCATGTTGAGGCATTACGTGAATGTCCTGCTGATATGACATGGTAAGTGCCTATGTTTTTATTTACAAAAGTAAAGTGGATCGCGAGACTGACAACACTGCAGTACAATACTTGAACCTGCAGTACAAATAAATAAATGTTGCCGCTTGTAAACTATGGGAATTAATTTCAGCACGGTGTGTGTTTGAAGGGATTTTAATATACCGCAACTGTTGAGGCGTCGTCGGAAGGTTATATAATAGACAACTCGAGCGCTTTACAAACTTTTGCTGTCATTATAATGTTTTAAACAGTCATTAAGCAGCTGAATATAATCAACGCGATTCCAGAGGCTGTGAAATCTGTGCAGACCTTGTAAAAACCAGTCAGTCCAGTCGTCTGAGGTTGATTAACTTTAACCCAGTGCCCCTTCACTGGCTTATCTTATTTGAGTCGGTATTAATGTAGGCTACTCTATTATCACAATAATTTCTCGAGCTCATTTAGTCGCAGAAGTTGATTCACAGTCACGCAGAAGTTGTTAAGTGCTTAATGTGTGGATTATAATGTGTGGTATAGCCTATTTAAAATGCTATCACAGTCATGTAACTTAGGCAGAAGCTGTTCATAACAGCTGTGTTGTTGAAATATGTATTTGTGTGTCATATTGTGTAATATTGCATTTATACATCACTTAAATAAAGTTATTAGAAATAACCTACTCATTAGGGCTATCGTTACATTAAATTAAAATCTTATAAGCCAGAAAGGGTTTATTTTGCGGTAGTGACAGGCTGACTACATTATCCTGCTTATTGGATATAGGCTACTTACCAAACTATATGCACATGAAAAATTTGAGGTTAAAATAACTTTACTTACATAACTATATATTATTTTACAGCTTCTGCTAAGAAAAAAAAGCCCATTACATTATAGCAATCAGCCTAGTAATAATATAAAGCTGTGATGAACGTAGTATTATTATTATTAATCTGTAACACTGTTCTTCTATTAGAAAGGGATAGACACCCATTTACTCACAATTTACTCACCCTCATGTCATTCCTAAACTTTGAGTATATTCTGTGGAACATAAGATATATATATATTGTTCTTTGTCCATACAAATCAGTCAGATAGGCTCTATGTTAGTTGTTGTTCTCAACCTATCTTACTTTGTTTTCCACTGAAGAAAGTAAGCCATACAGGTTTGGAACAACGTGGGTGAGTAAATGATGACAGACTTTTCATTTTGGCGTGATCCATCCAATTAAGCTTTCATTCAGCTCTTTGTGTCTCTTCAAGGTTCCTTAATCTTACATAGCTACACTGGAAAAACAGGAAAACACATATTGTCCAATTTACTCAATCATATTATTTGCGATCTACATAAAATAAAATTGTGTTTCTCTTCTAAACTTGATTTCTTTGCTTTCGATTAATGTAGGCTAATTCTCCCAAATGTGTAATCTTGATTAAATTGTTTAGGGTTAATGTGAACCAATCAATACTAGAAAATTATTTGTGCTGAAATTGTATTTCCCAGCTGCTTTATTTCTTGGGACTTAAGGAGGAGAGTCCAAAAAAATATTGAAAGTGTTATTTTAAGTGTTTTTAGCAAGATGAGAAAAGGGGGACATGTTGTGTTGGAATTATTAGGCTGTGGGCTGATACAGCACATGGTATTACTGCTGAGCTCAAAGGGCATTTCATGCTTAGCATTTAGAATGTTAATATGTGCTTTTGCTATAGCTATGAGTTTGGAAGCTAGTTAGTACGTTCTTATAATTCAGTTATATGACACAAAAATATTAATCATGTTAGGGAACCATATTAAAATAATTTTTTAGACTACTTAATTGGGTTACTTAAAAACTACATGCTGTTGAAATTATGTGAACAAATTATGTTTGTTTAACTTAATTGATTCATGTGGAACCGATGTAGGCTACATGATTAAATCATGTAGCCTAAATCCAGAACACTTTTTTTCAGTGAATGTGTTTGTTTTCTTGCTTTGGAAACTCTGAGCTTAGAAGCTTATAAAAGAATGTTATGTTGATCATAAATGAATGCTGAAGTCTTCTAAGGCCATACTGTAGGAAACAGTTTTGAGAAGCAAGGTGACTGTAGGCCTATTTGCTCACATAATATGAGAAAACGGTGGACTGATACAAGACACGAAAGTAGCTTCAGTTATGGAGTAACTTACGAGTCAGGCTCAATTAGTTCACAAAAAAGGATTCCAAAAGAAACCAGAGCTTTTATGTCACCAAAAAAACACACAGAAAGCCAGACTGAAAACAATGTGTGCATATGCTCAGATTTATGTTCTGATTATATCATCATACCAGCTCAAAATATTCATTCAAACTAAAACAGAACTTGTGAGATTTTAATTAACTAACTCGTTGCCTGAACTTTGTGTTTTAGAATAGAATAGTTGGGATTGATAACTTCTTATTTTCAGCAAAAACAAATGTGTACTTTGTTTTATTTTCCTTAAAGTATAAGAATAAATCTATAAAGATATTGGCTAGATGGCTTTTTGACTCAGCTTTTGCTGTGTGAACTTCTTGTGCAGTAAAATGATGACGTATAATGCATTTTACATTCAGCACAATTCTGATTGAAGGCAACAACTTTGTATTTAATTCTTTATTTAATTCAATTTAATTTGGTTGTTGTGGAAGAAGACCTTGTCCTATAACGTAAGCTGACAAATGTAAGTGTTTGTGGTTATTCTCCATGATTTCTTGTGAGACCAGCATCACAGCAGGTTTAGTTAATCAAACAAAAATACCGAAACCCAATATTTGGTAGAGTCTGTTTCAGTTAGTCTAAATCTCTGAGGAATGCTTTGTGTAGTTTGGCCTGTTTCAGACCTGTCGCCCTAGTTGCAGTGAGAACATGCTGTTCAAATGCAGCGCTCTGTTGTTTGGGCATTCAGGAAAGTTGCTTTTCCCATAGGGAAGTATGTTACTGTAATTGCCTTTCGAATACACTAAACTATATGGTAGCCTCAAGCCTGTAGATTGTACTTGAAGGGATAGTTCACCCAAAAATGTCGTCACCTTTTATTCACCCTCAAGTTGTTCCAAACCTGTATGAGTTTCTTCCTTCTGCTGAACACAAAAAATATATAATTTTTGGAAGAATGTTGGTAATCAACTGTTGACATAGCCATTGACTTCCATAGTAGGAAAATATGGAAGTCAATGTGTGCTGTCAGCTGTCTGGTTACCAACATTCTTCAAAATAATCTAAAACAGTAGACTGAAACTCGTACAGGTTTGGAACAACATGAGGGTGAGTAACTGTACGTTCACACCGCCGCCCTGCCAACGACGCCAGAGAAAGATTTGTGGACACTCTGATGCTCTGACTTAGATTGAAGGCGTGATCTTTTTTAAAACTTTATTTAAAGGGTCCGCAAAGAAAATAACCATGTTGATCAGTGTTTGTGCAGACTAGCCCACACGTAGGGTATAAGTTAACCTCATGAAATCTTTTAAATGTTAACGTAAAAAAATGACCTATGGAAAGAACTTAACAATTATAGTTACTTTGCTAACGAAATAAACAAATTCCATTTGTGCGGTGTGGCTTTTGTGTTCATGGTCAACTGCGAGTCTAATTTCAACATGCAGTTTATAAGTCGTTTACTAGACTTGGTCTTTAATTAACATTAACATTGATTTGTGTGCAGTTTACATTACAATAGCTTTCCTGGTTGTAGCATTAATGCAATTGGTCAAAATCGGTGTTGTTTTGAGCAAATTAATTGCATTCCCGTTTTTTTATTTTTATTTCCCTGTACGTAAACAGGGACAAGTCATACAACAATGGGAAACCTGCAACATAAATAATTAACTTCTCATCCATTTTGCTTGGGAACTAATATGGTCGGAACCAGTGCTTATAGGATTGCGTTCTCTGGAATCATCTCAGGCGGAGGACTTCGACATTCTGATTGGTTGCCGCCGAACCGCGTTATAGCTTATTACCATAAAGTTGACCTGACTTCAACTCTCCTCACCGCTCTCACCGTCCAAGACGCGCCGCCCTCGCCGGAGCTCGCCGTCGGCTCTCATTGAAAATGAATGACTACCGGCCACTTTGACACAGTAAATTATGACAGAATTTTCATTTTTGGTAGAACTATCTCTTTAATTGAATGTGCAAATAATTGTTATGGCCCTTAAATTTGTAAAATTTTCTTTTGGAGATTAAATCCTTGAGAGATAAAGCTTCTCAGCACATTAATAATGATTTATCAAGTGAAGAAGATATCATTGAAAAGATATTTATAATCACATTTTCAAAAACAAATCCTCACTCGTTGTGACAACTAACCTCTGCCACTCCCAAACCATACCAAAGACTAAAGAATTAAACTAAAGAAAAGTTACATAGTGTACCTTTAAATGAAAATCACATTGTATCAAACCACTCATGCGTAATGACATGACTCGCTGCATTTTAACCTTTATTAAAGCTGGAGGATGTCATTGCAGGCTGTTAATGTTGTCCCTAATGCGATTTTAGTGAGTGTCCCTTCCCCCTACATCTCTCTCTCTCTCTCTCTCTCTCTCTCTCTCTCTCTCTCTCTCTCTCTCTCTCTCTCTCTCTCTCTCTCTCTCTCTCTCTCTCTCTTCCTGTCTCTCTCTTCCTGTCTCTCTCCCCCTCCCCCTCCCCAACAAAAGAATTTCAATAGGTTTGACAGCTGGTTATATAACACTTATTTTCGAACTTCCTGGTAATTTTAATGTATCCTAAGAATCAACAGCATTTTTAATGTCAAGATTCTTGGAATGTGTATATAAATGCACTTAAATATAACAATTATTATAACTTTACTAAACCCCATAATGAACAATTACGGTTAAGGTTGAACTTTTAGTCCTCAGGCGTACAGCATGATGTCATCATAGAGAGGTCTATAAATGATCGATGAAATGCAGTGTAGCTCTTCAATAAGTGAATGAGTGCACAGTAGAGAGACAAGACCCTGTGAATAATGAACACTTAAATATGCTCTGTCTGCCTATGGTTAAAATTATACACAAGGAAGAACACTTGGGTGAAGTCCGTTAAGTGTGCTTGTAATTCCACATCACATTAAATAACTCTGTGATGCAAGTCTGTGAACAAAGGCTATGTTTACATCACAGTTGAGTCTGTCTCAATTATTCCCTCACTCACATGTGATACAGATTGACGTGACATGATGACCATGTGAAGAAGACCAATAATATCATGAATATGATAGGGGATGGATGGAGGGATGAGGTCGAATTGTTGATTTGATCCAAAAATTGATTTTCATACTGCAAACAGTCCAGAGGGTAGTGGGTTACGGTGTTTTTAATCACAAGGGAAAGTGAATAGTGAAAGGCTGGAGGCGTTGCTAATGTGGGGATTGAATAGATAAGAAGAAGGGTAATTGGAGCTGTGGGGAAGGAATAAAAACCTCTGCTCACATTGCATAAAGGCACAGGAAAACACTCTCAGAGAAAAGGCACATTACTTAACCAACAGGTTATTGCTCTCTGGGCCCATAGAATGAATGACCTTACAGAGTTCAGCTGCATGATCGTTAGCATAAATGTCCTCCTGTGGTGAAAATCAAGCATTTAATGTTGTTTATATGTCTGTGTGGTGTTTTTAATATGCTTTAAGACAAACCATGCGCAAATTCATAAGTCAACACCATTGCTGAGTATTTTCTCTTTAAAACTGCAGTGAACCAAAGACAGTCTCGAAAAGTTTGAAATCGCTGGTGTTTCTGACGTCACAAACTACCTTGTAACCAATCAGGTCAACGTGTGATCCTCAACGAGTTAGGGCTGGTCCGAATACCATTTTTTGAGCTTCGAAGCTTCGGTACACTGTAAAAAAAAATTACATTCCCAAGTCAAAAATTTCAAGTGACCGATAACATCTAAATTTTTCAATTGGCCCAAGTGAAATTCTTGTTGCAATAGTCTGTTAACATTGGCTCAATGAGAAATAATACGTCAGACTAATTGAAAAATGTAGATGTTATCGGTCACTTGAAATTTTTGACTTGGGAATGTAATTTTTTTTTACAGTGTATGTGTGTATGTTTGTTGATTTATCATAAAACCTCAGAATTTCATTATTTTGCATTATGTTCATGATGACTGAATGATTCTGATTAGGACACCAAAGGCACTTTATAGTGATTTTGACCCATATATAAAATTAAATGTAGATGAGCAAACAACAAATGAAGCATAAACTGCAGCATGAATTTATTATGAATGCATCACTAAGCAGACACGGCGCGACACGCGATAAATGGTATATATTCCAGGAGTTTATGTCCTAACTGGACTGAAAAGCAACAATTCACCTCAGATCTTCAAAATAAATAAAAGTGAACAAGAACGTTCAAACTGTCAACTCATTGTTAACAGACAAGTGTAGTTTAGTAAGTGATTTGAACAATTACTTTATGTGGGAAACAAAACACATTTAAAGACTGATACTGAACTCTTTAAATAGCTAATAACCAACTCATTTGGTTTGTTCAAACCTGACCTTATAGGCTAACTTAAAAAAAATGAAACTAAAATATCTGTATAAATATATATTTGAAATATATCATTGTTGTTTCGCTTATTTATATTCGATTGGACATGCTCATATGTTGGTGCTTTTATATATTTTCAACAAAAAAAAAAGTTTTTGGTAGGATAGTATTTTAGGCTGTTTAAGTTGGAAAAAAGCTGAGATTCTGCGGCACCCCTAGCCAGTTGTCACCGGCACCCACTTTGGGAACAACTGAGATAATAGTTAAGGATTAATAATAATAGTTTCAGTTTTACAGATGATTGCTTAGCACAGCTAACAAAAACATATTTCAAAAACGTTTTTCAAACATTCCTATTAAGTTATGATGAAAACGTGTTTTGAGCTGAAATTTCAAAACGTCCAGTTTTTGTTTTAAAAGTTTTTTTCTTTTGTTGTTTATGCGATTGATAAAGGAACATTCCAATTGATCATTTTGCAAACATTAACGAATGATACTTTTGAATGTTCTTTGGGAAAAAAAATTGCAGGTAAAAACATTTCATGAATTTTAATCATTTTGTGCTAATGTTTTGAAAACATTATTAAAACCCCAATAACTTCAAAACAAGCATTGTATTGACCCTACTGGAACAATATTTGTTCATATCTTTGAGAGAACCTTGCCAGAATGTTAGCTGCTAGTTCACCCAAAAAGAAAATGCTGTCATCGTTTGTACTGTCATGTCCTTCCAAACCTTCACAGAACACAAAAGTAGAAGTTCAGCAGAATATTGAAGCTGATCTTTTCCAAATGAAAGTGGATGGTGTCCAGGCTGTCAAGATCCCTAAATTGAAATGAAATGAAAAATAGCCTATATTAAATTGTGTGCTATATTTCAAGTCCATATGATTTGCCTAATTATTATTAAGTTTGCAGTCGAAAAGTTTAAGGGTCGGTAAGATTTTCTAAAGGTAATAGGCCTACAATTTAAAATAACTGTTTTCTATTTGAATATATTTTCAAATTTAATTTATTCCTGTAATGCAAAGCTGAATTTTCATCATCATTACTCCAGTCTTCAGTGTCACACGATCCTGCAGAAATTGTTATAATATGATGATTTGCTGCTCAAGAAACCATTTATTTGCAATAGAAATCCTTTGTAACATTCGAAATGTATTTATTATTATTATTATTAACGACATTCATAATGTTACAAATGATTTATGTTATGATATTCTATTATCATATTCTAATTTGTAATTTGCTTGGACAAATGCTTCTGCTAAATTAATAAATGTAAATATTAATTCATTACACAAAAGTCTTTGATTTGCATTTGAAATGAAATATGAATTATTTTTTCAAATTAAATTTAAATGATTAAATAAATTATTTGTAAAAACAAATGTGCTATTTTATTCAATATGATACAAATGTAATAATAATAATAAGATGAAGAAAAATAAATAATAGTGAATTTTGTTATTGGACAATACTTTGTCTTTTTTTTCATCTGTAATTGGACATGAACCTTCACCCAACCCTGAATAATCATATAGACTATATGCTGCTTCACGTCAGGATTATGCTTTATAGAGGGAGTCAGACTTGACCAATGCTTAGTGGTCCCATGTGGATACCATGGCAACACATACATTCAGCTTTCTTTGGCTTTGTGTGTGTGTGTGTGTGTGTGTATGCGCTGCGTTCTTTGAAAGGCATATTGAGGATAAAGGTCTTGCCCTGGAGGACGCACTCCAGATTTCTGCGTTACACGGATCGTGCAAAGGGTATGTTTCCTGAACTTTGAACACCTGCTCTGTTTTACGTTATAAAGTCACAGCCGTGAGCCTACTCGCAACCAACTGTGGAATGGTTATGAGATGATTGATACATGTTTTATTCACTGTGACTTTATCATTTGAATGTTCAAACAGGTTTGTTGGGAAGGTTGTTTAGATGTTGTTATTTGTGTGAAGTGTGGATGTGATATTTCTTTGTCTTGTCTGAATAGAAATTAAAGAAGGCATTTATGTACAGGTGGATCATAAAAGGAATTAATCAGTGTCAGGCCATTTGTCAGACCATTTAACAATTGTATCTCTTTCTTAACAGAAATAAAAAGAGTTCAAGATATTGTCATTACCATACCAGATGCTTTTGAATTGTTTTATAGATTGTGTATAATGAATGGCAGTCACATTCTTTTCTGTCCTTTTAGAACCAGTTCAAATAGAGTTAGTCAATATAGTACAAACATATATTTAAATAATATGTGCTAATATTACCATCATTTAAATGTTACAATTTAATTAAGAACGCTATTTTCCATCAAGCTCTTGTCATTGATGAGATATATATTTGCCTATTTGTTTTTGTTATATATATATAACAAAAACCAAATAGGCAAATGCTAAGTTGCTGTTTGTGAAATGAGTCGACCAAGGCAATTCAGAATATTAACATTCTGTAATGAGGCAGTGCAAATATAATTCTCTGGATATTGTTTGCTGGAGGCA
>FLSR01001429.1:5872-17746 GCA_900092035.1 Leuciscus waleckii
GTGTATGTGTATGTAAATATGTAAAGCATCTACTTGTTTTGTATTTAATTAAAGAATAAAAATAGAGAAAGGGGGTATGGCCAGAAAAGTTGATTTTTACATAAACTAAACTAGTTTCAAATAAACTAGCCTACTACTATAGGCTATTTAATTAGGCTACCTCTTTGTTTCATTTGACTTCAAAAATGAATAAGGTTTAATTAATATTTGTTAAATTTAGGTTAATGTTTGATTATTTTAACTCTTTATTGAAATTACATTCGTTCATCCGGATTCCTACGCTTTGAGTCTCGCACCGGCCGGGTATACGATCTCATAACCACAAGCTCATCAGTCTCGGTCATCATTAACAGAGGCGATTGACTAATATCCTAGACGGCCGTACTCTACTTGCTCAGTCTAGATAGAATATATTATTTACTGTAGTCCCATAGATCTGAACACACTTAATTAAGGTAAGATTATATCTAACCAGAGGTCACGAGCTCACGACCATTACCATAGAAACAAGCTGACCAATTTAACTACTTCTAATGGTAACTTTGTATAATCATGTCATGGTTTCCCACGTAGGGGAGATCTGGGCACAACCTTACACGTGGGGCTCGTTTTAACACACTTGTTTAAAAAACTTAGTGTATTTACTAGTTGCCATTATCAACAATATATAGAGAAAAAATTGCACCAAAATTCAGAAAGCTTTGGAAGATATCACTGACATTTATTTAACCATAGCAAAAGTTAATTTCTTGCTTATGTTAATTTTTCATCTCTATTTTTGGTGTTTATTTTAAATTAGACATATGTTATTTAACAGTTTATATGGTTATTTAATGCTTCGCTAACTAGCAGAAGACACTCGCCGGGTTTAAATCCCAGTTGCGAGGCATGTTGTCACACTGCATTATTTCAGATTCAATATGAAAAATGCTGCAGATGACACCATCAGGACTGTGTTGGAATTGAGAATAATTTCTTTAGCCCAGCATCATCAGGAAAGTAAAAAAAACAAAACATACATAATTGAATTAGTGTCCACCTCTAATGGCATTACCAGAAATCAGGGTTCGAAATGACTTAGGACTCTTGGGGGGTCCCCTCAAATGTAATTATTAAATTATTAAAAATTCTGAAGACTACCTTGCTACACTATTGAAGGGGGTGGATTGGAATCCACTGCTGCTTCAATGTATGTAATGAGTGATTATAATCAAGGTATTAATTAATATTTTTCGTTCTATCAAATGAGTTGAATGACTTCTCTGGAGATTTTATTTTGTTATTGAAGTTACAGTGTGATCACTGAAATGTTCTTTTCATGTATTCTTTTTAATGTCAGTATTTGATATTTGAATGTAGTAACAGTGCTTGCCTATTTATCCCAGCTTCCAGAAATGAAATAGGAACTGGTTTTGTGTTAGAGTGTGTCTTCAACGTTCAAACAAATAGGGTCATTGAAGTCTATCGTTTAAGGGACCATTTGTCAGATAAAGCCTATACTGTAGTTTCCATTTAGACTAAAGTGTCCTATCCTGAGAGAAAGAACTTGTTATCTTTATGTTTTGAGATGAGACTTCTGTTTATAGTTAGAGCCTGGCCAAATCCAACCTTGGAAAAGATGTGTGTCGGTGTGTGTGTGTTAGTCTTCTTGCTTACAGGTTAAGGAACCACTGGCATTATTGGAGATTGACTGAGTTGTTGTTCGAGACATGCTGGCACCCAGCCACCCAAATCTGCGACCTGGAAGGTCACGACGTGCCTGACTTCAGCGTCCGAGTGTCAGCGGCATAATCTATGGAGATATGCTTCTGTCTATCTGTATATGTGTGGAAAATTACTATGTTTATCAATTTCTTAGCCAATCAGAATCATTCAATCTGTAAGCAATGACGTAGCTTAGACCTTGGAAATGGTATAACTGCTGTGATTTTTGTAACTGTAAGTAGGGCGGCCTACGAACTCCTGTGTGAGTCTTGAAGCTGACTTCTGCTGATGAAACTGCAAACTATCTTCAGTAAAACTTTTCTTCAATTTTTTATAATTCTGACTCCGGGTCTTCTTTCAAACATCTGGTCCATGGGTCCTAAACTGTTAACCCCTAACACTATATACTGTAGGCACAATTATATGGACCAATGTTGAAGGTGGGATAATGGTCTTGGGATGTTTTTCATGGTTTGGGCTAGGCCCAGTATTGTAGTGGTGTCTGGAGAAGTGGCTATAATCTAACAGGTAAATCTCTAACTCTGGAGCAACAAAGTTACAGCACCTTATATAAATCTAATCCCTGACATGACAAAGTGAATAACAGGTCATTCTGTCCTTGAGCAAGGAAGTTAACTCTAAATGCACCAGGTGTACTCATTATGGCAGCACCATGCACCTTCAAGGGGTTTGATCAAATACAAATGGCATTTCTCATCCCTTATGTTGCATTAAATGGAATTTGTAAAACAACTGGCCGCTGGATTGAATAATAATGATGTCTGAAAAGACTGTACCTACATTAGATGGTTTACTTTGTTTCAAAGTAGTCAATACATAACCTGAACTAAAATCTTTAGGACACGTTCAATACATAACCTGAACTAAAATCTTTAAGGGCACGTTTAAAAAAAAAACTAAGATATTCTAACATGACTAAAAGCCATTAAAATGACAATAATCCAATAGTAACCACATTATTCAAAATCAACATGTTAGGTGACCAGGCACATATTTTATTTATTTGCCTTAACTAGTTCTCAAAATTAAAATGAAAAAAATATTACTTCGGAATACCATTTATTATTATAGTATGAGTGTTAAAAACACCCCTTAAAGTTATCATCTTCAACACCAAACATGTTGTTTAAATCTTTCTTGCAGTCTTTTCAGTTCAGAACAGTATCTATCCAGTTTTATCAACACAATAGGCTAAAGTATGTACTAAAGTCCAGGTACTGTAGACCAGGTGTGCTCACTCCTGCTCCTGGAGAGCTACCATCCTATAGGTTTTCATTCCAACCCTAATTTTGCACACCTGATTCTATTAATTAGTTGGATGAACAACTTAACCAGGTTAGTGTCAACTGGGGTTGGAGAGAAGACCTACAGGACAGTAGCTCTCCAGGAGCAGGATTGGGCACCCCTGCTCTAGACCTTTAAAGGAGTATTGTCTAACATCAACACATAATGGACCACAGTGGTCTGTCTTCTCTCTTATTCTTTGCTTCCTTTCCTGCCTTCTTTGCAGTAGATGGACAGTGCCCCTCTTTAAGCCAGGACAGCACAAAAGGCTTAGGGTCGAACATCTCCAATGGGGGTGCATTAATGTCGACGAACAAGACAGCTGAGAGACTTCTGACCCTTAGGCGATTTCTTGTCTTACTGGCTGTATTATTCATGGCGGAAAACCCTCGTTCACACTCTGCTGAAGTTGCTAGATACTGTATGTTTGGCTTGCAACTATCAATCTTCTTAAGGTCTTCCCACTTTGATCCTCTTGCAGTTTCCAGGAATGGAAATCTTCAACAACAGCCTCTCTGGTTGGTTCACCCAGATCCTTTGCAAGTTCATGTATCTCCTTCTCCCCATACAAGATCAGTCATCCCTTGTTTTGGGCCAGTTGTGAGGGTCTAATGGTTTTAATGACTTTGTGAGTTCAGAATCTGGAAGACGACTTGACAGGTTGTCGATCACTGCCTGAAAAAACTGAAGCTGATTGACCTTCTCTGTGCTTTCCTTCAGGGCTATTCCCTTAAAGGTTCCCTCCATCAAAGATTTTTTTGCTTCTCTCATTGACATTCCCCCATGTGTCTTCATGGCATCCAAAACCTCTGTCAGTCTAATGTCCCGGCTGGCATCTGTTAGGGAGGTACTCCTCTTCTGAAATGTATAATAAAGGAGATTGTTAGATTTGTGTGACATGAAGCCACCTTAGAACCCTTGTTATACTGTACAAAAGATGACTAGGTACTCACTTGCAGTTTCAGTGAAAGGCTTTTAAGTTCCTGAAGCACATCTCTCATGGTGGCTAGGTCTGTAACAAAGCCTGTGCTGGTCAGTCTGTTCAGCATCCGATCTTCAGCATCCGATCTGTACGTGCGATCTTCAGATGCTGCTCTCATCTGCTGTGCATTCACAACCCAGCGGATGGCAAATATTTTCCCACTTTTTAGCAGGCTGATATGGACCGCAGAGGCAGCTTCAGACAGGAGCCGTGCGTTCTTGGTATACATTGTGTACAACTTTGATATAAAATGTTCAAAGTGATTACATCCTGTTACACATTTTAGGGAATCGTGAACTGCCAGCTCTAGTTTATGTGCAAGGCAATGCACACTCTTAAGTGAAGGGAAATCTTTCTTTAACCTTACAATGAGGCCACTGTCTTTTCCTGTCATTACTGCTGCCCCATCTGTGGCAATGCTGATGAGATGATTCTATAAATACTCATCATCCAGTTTTGCCATCATCAGACTGTTCTTAAGTGCCTTATATACATTTTCTTCTGTTGTTCCCTCATCAAGTGCAACAAGGTCAAGGAATATGTTCTCCACATCCCCTCTACCTGTGACATCTGCTCTTATATAAATTACCAGATAACTAATGCCATATGTGCTGCTTCATCTGCTGTAATACTAAGGAGAGACCCGTTGTTCTTTATTTTAGATATCACAGTTTTTTTTCATCTTAACAGCCACATGTTCTATCATGTTAATGCATGCGTGATCTGACCTGTGCAATTGGCCCATTTTTGCACTATTTGTTTCCTGCAAAGAAACCAAGCAGCTCATTTTTGTAGCCTCTCCTTCGCCACAAAATATGCAGTTCTTAAAGCATTGCCAGTTTCTTCAAATAAAGAAGCAGTGTTGCAGCCATGTTCGGAAGGACTTCTTTCTCTCTCTGTTTCTCTCTCTTTATACCTAATGCCTTTTGATGGGCTAAACTGTCTCTATGTTTATAGATCATCTTGCGCATAGCCCGAATATTAGAAACTCCCACACCACCACTAATCCATTCCTCTGCCATCTGAACACCTTTCTGTGTTGTAAATAGCCGCTTTGCCTCCTTGCAGGCTGTGCATCCTAATTTGTTATCTTTCATGAATAACCAAGGATACTGATCCGTCCATTGTTTAAACTGGGCTGTGCTGGGCTGGGCTGTGCTTGACTTGGCTGTGCGATGCTGGGCTGTGCTGGCTGGGCTGTGCTTGACTTGGCTGTGCTTGGCTGGGCTGTGCTTGACTTGGCTGGGCTGAGCTGGGCTGGGCTGTGCTTGGCTGGGCTGAGCTGGGCTGTGCTGTATTTGGCTTGGCTGGGCTGAGCTGGGTATTACTTGACTGCCCTAAGCTGAGCTGTATTTGGCTGCGCTGAGCTGGGCTGTGCTGCTGTGAGCTGGCCTTTTTAACTGTATTCTATGGTGCATAATATTGTTTTAATTACTATTATTATGGTAAAACATTTGGCTATATTAAATTCATTTTAATGAAGACATCTGTGAATAATAAGTGTTGACCTTATTATCTACAATTATTATCTAATATATCTACAATTTCCCCCAACAACAGCCATGTTATGACATAAGCACAATTTACCCTTGAAAAAAGCCGGTGATCTTTCTTTTTCCTCTTTTTCTCTCCATGTTCAGGATTCTAAATTAAGAAAAATAATATTAGCTTCCTAGATAGCTTACCAAGCTCTCATGTATATACTCATTCATGCTCAAATCACATTCCCTTTAATCAACTCACAGACTTGAATTAAGTCCTCGTTATCTTTTGTAATCACTGACTGGACAAGTAGGTTGTTAAGCTAGCTTTGAATAACTAGTCTAGCTGCTAAGTCTGCTGTTAGCTGGCAGATCATTTGGCTTCATACTAGGGGTGGAACAGTACAGAAGTCACGGTTCGGTTCATTCCTCGGTTCAGACATCACGGTTCGTACGAGTTCGGTACAATGGAGGGAAAAGCAAAACAGAAATGCAGAAGGCTTGTGCATGTCTCAGGCTGTCCCACCAAAGGAAAATAAATTACTAAGCCTTGTATTTTTTAAATAAGTTTTATTAATAAAGTAAAGGCATAGAACCAGTTTATTTGTAGTGCATTGACATTAGTTTTATGTAATTAGTTTATTAATTAAATTAATTAATAAAAAGACCTTGAGATATGTTTGGTAATTGTACCTGAATGAATTGAAAATGAATTTGATACATTTCAGATTAATATATTTGTTTTCCTTAAAATTTTAACTTTACGACTTTTCAATCGCGCCCGCCCCGTTAATCAAACAAAGGACAAATAAATGACTAACTGCTCTTGACTAAATAGGCTACCTTTTGTAACTTTACAAAAAGATCCATCTATATTTAATTTATTCAGTAATGAATATGCAGTGGTTTTTTTTCACATTTGATTGATTATTGTATAGTTTTTGTTGTAGTATCAATATTGGAATAAAGAATTGATATTTCACTGGTGTCTAAACATTTGTACCACTGACCCAATCCTCAGCACTGACCCAGTCCTCAGCACTGAGCCCTGCTGGAGCAACTCTAACTATGTGCTGTACTGTTAAATAAAAGATAAAATATGACAGAGCAATAGAAATGAAGAGTGAAAGTAACAGAAGCTCATACAATGCATTTTAGCAGGCTTAATTAAGCAGGCTAATTTATTTGATGAACAAATTAACCCAACTAATATGATTTATATTCTTTTTGTTTCTCTACCAATACATTTAAGAATGATAAATGCAGTGAAAATACAGGTATTGGTTATTTGGTAACGGTATCGGTATCGGCAAAAATGAAAGTATCGGTATCGGACTCGTTCTGGAAAAAGTGGTATCGGTGCATCTCAAAAAAAAATCTTTGAGTCGCTCACTGACTAAAAGTAATTTATTTAAAAGTTCATTTCGCCTGTCTTCAGTGTGGGAAGATTTTCACAGAAAAAGGAACCCTTATGACCAGATCCACACCAGAGAGAAACCGTACACTGGTGATCAGTGTGGTAGGAGTTTCAGAAAGACATGCAGTTTTAAATTACATCTCCGTTCTCATTCCGGAGGAAGACCGTTTAACTGTGATTGCTGCGGTAAAACATATTTTAGGACATTCTGCAGAACCACCTGAAAGTTCATACAAAAGAGAAGACTCATATGTGTTCTTTGTGTGGATTTTAGCTATAAAAGTACTTTAAAATGACACCAGAAAAGACACAGCAGTGTGAAGGATCATATGTGCTTTGATTGTGGGAAGACTTCTGTTTGAGATGCTGAGTTGAAACTGCAGTGAAGGAAAACTTTACAAGTGTTTACAGTGTGACGAGATTCAGTTGGTCAGAATCTCTGAAAAAACATGAGAATCCACAATTGAGAGAAGCCGTATCGCTGCCCTCCATGTGGGAATGTTATCTTCTTAACTCAGTCATGCAGAAACAAAATGTTTGATATCTCATCGTCAGATCCAGAACATTCAAATGCTATTCTGTGTCCTCACCAAACATGAGCCAATAAAATATTGAGCAATAAAATCTGACTTCTATATGAATATGCAACAAGACAATGAAACATCGAGACATATATGAACATTTGAGAAATGAACATTTGTCTCTCTACTGTTTTGTGAAAAGACAGACTTGCTGAAAGAAACTTTTGAGTTGTGTGTTTGCAAATGTAGGCTAATGAAGGTTGAGCTGACTTCTGCTCTTGAATACATTTCTTTCAAGTAAAATTTTCTTCGATTGATTGAAATCCTTAGTCTTTAAGTCTTAACTGTACTTTCCCTATACAAAATATATCACAATTAGTTCATTTATGTCTTTCATAAAGGAAAGTAGACATTTCTCTAATACTTGTTGGTAAATGTTCACTACCAAAAACTACAAAAAAGATTGGTGCTATTTCTATTTGTAGGCTACTATTGATGTTTTATTATATAAAACTTATTCTTCACATGATATTGTGTTGACCTCTAGTGGTGAGCTGAGAAATGGCATAATCTCTGCATCTGCTGTTGCATCTTAATACCAGTTACACTCCAATTAAGGGAACTGAACTAATGAACTAAGCAAAATAATACATTTTAATCGAAACAAAAATAGCAAAGCTCTTTCTTATAGATGTTTTGTTCCTCACTATGCTTTTTAATAAATTCTGAAAACATTAAGTGTGTTATGCACTGTAAAAAATGTGGCTGCGATTTAGTTATAACAACTTAAAATTTGTTGAGATAACTTAAATATCCAACTTAACTGAACTTAACTAAACTTAATATTTTAAGTCAAGCATGAACACATACTTTTTAAAGTTGAAACAATGTTGGATTTTAAGTTGTGATAAATAATCGCAGCAATTTTTTTTACAGTGTTAATGATGAGACTTTAAAACCTTTTTTTTTTTTGTAAACAGGCTCTCAAAAACTTCATATATGGTTACAATGATTATTACAAGTGTCTTTCTTGATATAATACTTCCATTATATAAGGTTACAATTATGGTTGACTACAATACATAAGTGCTTCATACACAAAAATGCATAATTATAATAGAATAATTGCATATTCTATAACTTGTATTTTATTATGCTAACATATTGTGTAAATATACAATACAATGGCAAATGAGAAAATTATAATTGCTGATCAAAAAGCATTGGACAGAGTATCTAGACTGGGGAATGCGAAAATACAATTTAAATGTGGATTATGGGTGATAACAGGCATTATCCGTATGTCAGTCAAAGCAGAGAGACAGAGTTTCATACAAATAAAAATGTATCAATAAAAATAAATACTGTGTATATAAAATGTATATATGAAATATAAAAAAAAAAAGATCAAAGTAAAATGTATATATGAAATATAAAAAAAATTGATCAAAGTTAAATAAATAAATATAAAGATACATATGACAGATTAAAATCTTTGCATATGTATCACAATGATGTAATTTTAATTTTAGACGTTTATATCATTTCATTTGCTAAATTTCACAGTTACAATAAGCAATGTTTTAATTATGGAGGAGTTTAACCCAACATCATTATGATAAAGGTCTTATACTGAAGACCCATATTCAGGCTTATCCACCACTGAGCTGATATCAGGCTTATCTCCCTCCTCTATTTTACCTGTAAAAAAGCAAAACATCATGTATGAACACTAAATCGTCAAATATCCAGTCAACATAACTCACAATGTGTACGTATGTTTCTATTAATGCTGCATTTAATTTCTAAGCCTGATCCTTTTTAAAATACAGAGCTATTATAATAAACTGTACATTTGTTAAAGCAATGCTATTTAAAGCTGTTTAAATGTACTATACAATACAGGTATAAAAAGCTTGAATTGGTAATAGCTGTGGGTTTTGCAGTGTTACTATTTATGAATTGCTTTTTAGCCGCATCTCGCTAAAATCACCATCATACACACACAGTATTCATTTATTACAGTATTATAGCAAGAACCTTCTGAGGATCCTTCATCCGATTGTGGCTTTTCTTGTGCTGTTGATTTCACAGGTTCATCCTGGGGTTTAGACGAAGCAAACAATCCACCAATGCCTTTGAAGAATTTTTTAACCCCGCCTTCTTTCTCTACAAGGCTGTGAGGAGGAATTAGAAGAGAAAATAATCAGTGTTGAGTGGATCAAGTTGCAAATTAATTACTATATTGCAATTAAACGTACAGTATGGAATTTTTCGCCACTAGGGGTCGCTAACCTATTTACAATAGGGTGACCAAACGTCCTGTTTTCCCAGGACATGTCCTGTTTTCAGGTCCTGTCCTGGCCGTCCTGTCTGTTTTTTATAAAGTGATGAAAATGTCCTGGTTTTCATTATTTTTCATTGGGCCATTAAGCGTGTACTTTAAATACATGCTTGCCTTTGCACACAAAACATATGAAACCGGCTTCGGCTTCGCCCCGTCTTGTTATAATCAGCGCGTTCCTCAATCCGCAGCGGCAAGCAGAGAGCACGTCAGAATACAGATAACGTTACACGCGAGTGCAGAATTACTACTCACAGTCACAGGTCAGTTTATTAGACAAATTAAACTTGTGAGGTAACGCAGCGTTGTTTCACTTGGTCTACCATTACACTATCACACTAAACTGCATTTGAATGTGTTGAAATGTATGTGTTAGTTTGTCTGTATGAGACTAGCAGTAAGCTAGATCAACATTAGAATAACATACAGATCATATTCTAACATTTCATCATGTTTATCTATATAACATTGATTAGTTTTATGTAAATGTGCTCACCTGTTTAATAAAGTACATGTAGAAGCGGTCGAAGTCTCGGACGTGGATCTCTCGTTTATATACTGTCTATGGGAGCTCTAGGCATCTCGAAAACACCGCGCTGATATTTATTCTCGTTTTAGTTCTCCTTTTGTATCCAAAGTCTGCTTGCCATGGTCCATAATGTTTGAACGAAACAACAACAGCGTGCAGATAGACATTGCGAACTACCGTCAGTGCTTTGGTTACTATCAGAGGGCTCTGGTTCATAGCTCTGGTTGCCATGGCAGTACGAGCGGAAACCAGGGACAACGCGGATATGACGCCATTGACGGCGACAAAACGGAAATAAAGAAACGGGACGTTTCTCGAATTAAATTACAAATTTCTCCTGGTTTGAAAGTTGTTGGAAACAGTCGGGATAATGTAAGTACACAACTAAAAAATATATATAACATAGATATAGTGATTTTTGCTATTTTTAAAGCAAAAAAGTTACATATTGTGGCTTTAAGTGCAAAGTGTAATAGACTGAAACTAACATTAAATTACTGATTTTACATCATTTGGCATACACACTTTCACCTAAGCAAAACTTAGTACAAACATTTCTAAACAATATTTAGGGTTTTTCCTAGGTCTGCAGATGATCTGGTTTAATTTTCGTGAAAATTGGAGCAACGGCCTAGGAGGAGTTAAAAAAAGTAGGTTTTTAGGAAAATTCTAAATGGCGGAAACATTTTCATGACGGAAATAAAACATTTTTTTTTTGTTATTAGCATAAACGTGAGTCCAACTTTGGACAGGTGGTGGCGCTAGAGTTAGATACTCCAAATTTGCTCCCAAAAAACAAACAGTTTAGTATATTTAGTTTTAGCCATTTGGTTTGAGGACACAGGAAAAGACAGTTTAGACTTTATTACTTATAAAATACTATAAATGAATGTATTTTTCCCATCATTCTGTAATAAGATGCCACATCAGATCACAGAAGGGAGCTATTTTAAACATTCGACTGATGTTATATTGAAGAAAAACATGATATTAATGTGATAAATTGTGTTTTTATGGTATGCTAAGATAACATGCTAGCCCTTATGCACCTGTTGCCAGAGGAGCGATAATCCAACTAAGATCACTGGAGTGTTTCTTTGAAAGGGCATAAGATACAAACGGAAAGAATGTGAAGTTAGATATCTGATCAAAGAAATAAGGCATTTTTATTCACACTGTTTTAATCACCTTAAGCTTATAAATAAAATGCTCCATGTCATTGCCACAAAGTGCATCAGTTATTTCAGATATCACATTAGATGACCAAATAAAGCTTTGGCAGGACAAAAAATTATTTTGGTGAAAGCCCATATATTTTTAGTTTAGGCAAAACCCTGTATTTTAAATATTATACATCTACATTTGTCACCTATGTTTGTTAGTGTTACTGCAACAAAAGGATGTTTACTCACCTCAGGTTACAGCTTGAGCTTTGCATCATGTCGATGAGCTTCTGCTTGGAGGATCCGATGGTATTTTTCCTCAGTTTAAGCTCTTTTAAAAACTGGAGTGCTTTTGTGTTTGTCAAAGACTGAGTTAAAGAAGAAACATCTGTAATGCCACAGTCGTTTAGACTAGAAAGAGACAAACA
>FLSR01001431.1:0-15523 GCA_900092035.1 Leuciscus waleckii
TTTGGTAAAGTTTTAGCATTTTTTGTCTGAATTTTGAGCATTTTTAGGTTTTTCTGTGTGTACTGAAGCATTCCTCGCATTCCATTCATTCCTAAGGGGGTCAAATTGACCCGTGAGGGAAGGATGTGTTGTTGTTTTTTTACTTTTTTAAACACAAAACTCCTCGAATCCATTTAACTCCTCAATCCCTCAATTAAAAATGTTTTTAAAAAAAGAGTTTCGGGTGAAAACCCCCTGAGGGAAGGAGGAGCACACGGCAGATCAGTGATAAACTCATGCGTCCGGATGGAGGAGCGATGTCAGTCACCTGACTGTGAACTGAGCCGTAAACAAAGGTCATGTGCTTGGAGTCAAATGAATAAATTGTTATAATTTATTTAACTCTATAACTGTAGTTTAAATGCTTTTGCATTTGATCTTTCAAAGTGATGATGTCATTTTAGCAGAAATAAGTGAGCGCAAACTGATTAGTTCTGCAATAATCTAACTTATAAATATGCACATATCAAATATTTTAAAAATACCATAATAATTACCCATTTAAAAAAAAAACTTCCTTTTCTTCTTACCAGCTGGCGCTCGCAGTAGTGGAGCGCTGACGTACTGTTATTCATCTAAACCGTTTCCAGCATTTCAGTAATAAAAGTGTCCAGATGTAAAATGTGATCACTACCTTGAAGTGCAACAGTTACCGTACGGTGCCTGACAGGGGGCAAAGCTTGGATAGCAACTGCACGACCTTGGTGTGTGTCAAAAAAGCTGTGTGTGATCGGCTGGGGACTGTGACGCAGGTCGAGGGAGAAAACACTGTTTACACCTAAAGATGAATTTGTCTGTGAAACAGCATCAGAAGGGATTATACTCACTCTCCCAGTGATCTTTCCCTCGGAGAAGTCCGTTCTGAATCTCTGAGGAGCAGACAGAGACAACATCAGCATTACAGGTCAGTGTGAAGAAGAGGAGTGATATAGTGATGAAGGAGGGATGTAGTGATGGAGAGGAGTGATGAAGAGGAGTAATGTTGATGATATAGATGACATTCTGCAGTATATAGATGACATTCTGCAGTATATAGATGACATTCTGCAGTATATAGATGACATTCTGCAGTATATAGATGACATTCTGCAGTATATAGATGACATTCTGCAGTATATAGATGACATTCTGCAGTATATAGATGACATTCTGCAGTATATAGATGACATTCTGCAGTATATAGATGACATTCTGCAGTATATAGATGACATTCTGCAGTATATAGATGACATTCTGCAGTATATAGATGACATTCTGCAGTATATAGATGACATTCTGCAGTATATAGATGACATTCTGCAGTATATAGATGACATTCTGCAGTATATAGATGACATTCTGCAGTATATAGATGACATTCTGCAGTATATAGATGACATTCTGCAGTATATAGATGACATTCTGCAGTATATAGATGACATTCTGCAGTATATAGATGACATTCTGCAGTATATAGATGACATTCTGCAGTATATAGATGACATTCTGCAGTATATAGATGACATTCTGCAGTATATAGATGACATTCTGCAGTATATAGATGACATTCTGCAGTATATAGATGACATTCTGCAGTATATAGATGACATTCTGCAGTATATAGATGACATTCTGCAGTATATAGATGACATTCTGCAGTATATAGATGACATTCTGCAGTATATAGATGACATTCTGCAGTATATAGATGACATTCTGCAGTATATAGATGACATTCTGCAGTATATAGATGACATTCTGCAGTATATAGATGACATTCTGCAGTATATAGATGACATTCTGCAGTATATAGATGACATTCTGCAGTATATAGATGACATTCTGCAGTATATAGATGACATTCTGCAGTATATAGATGACATTCTGCAGTATATAGATGACATTCTGCAGTATATAGATGACATTCTGCAGTATATAGATGACATTCTGCAGTATATAGATGACATTCTGCAGTATATAGATGACATTCTGCAGTATATAGATGACATTCTGCAGTATATAGATGACATTCTGCAGTATATAGATGACATTCTGCAGTATATAGATGACATTCTGCAGTATATAGATGACATTCTGCAGTATATAGATGACATTCTGCAGTATATAGATGACATTCTGCAGTATATAGATGACATTCTGCAGTATATAGATGACATTCTGCAGTATATAGATGACATTCTGCAGTATATAGATGACATTCTGCAGTATATAGATGACATTCTGCAGTATATAGATGACATTCTGCAGTATATAGATGACATTCTGCAGTATATAGATGACATTCTGCAGTATATAGATGACATTCTGCAGTATATAGATGACATTCTGCAGTATATAGATGACATTCTGCAGTATATAGATGACATTCTGCAGTATATAGATGACATTCTGCAGTATATAGATGACATTCTGCAGTATATAGATGACATTCTGCAGTATATAGATGACATTCTGCAGTATATAGATGACATTCTGCAGTATATAGATGACATTCTGCAGTATATAGATGACATTCTGCAGTATATAGATGACATTCTGCAGTATATAGATGACATTCTGCAGTATATAGATGACATTCTGCAGTATATAGATGACATTCTGCAGTATATAGATGACATTCTGCAGTATATAGATGACATTCTGCAGTATATAGATGACATTCTGCAGTATATAGATGACATTCTGCAGTATATAGATGACATTCTGCAGTATATAGATGACATTCTGCAGTATATAGATGACATTCTGCAGTATATAGATGACATTCTGCAGTATATAGATGACATTCTGCAGTATATAGATGACATTCTGCAGTATATAGATGACATTCTGCAGTATATAGATGACATTCTGCAGTATATAGATGACATTCTGCAGTATATAGATGACATTCTGCAGTATATAGATGACATTCTGCAGTATATAGATGACATTCTGCAGTATATAGATGACATTCTGCAGTATATAGATGACATTCTGCAGTATATAGATGACATTCTGCAGTATATAGATGACATTCTGCAGTATATAGATGACATTCTGCAGTATATAGATGACATTCTGCAGTATATAGATGACATTCTGCAGTATATAGATGACATTCTGCAGTATATAGATGACATTCTGCAGTATATAGATGACATTCTGCAGTATATAGATGACATTCTGCAGTATATAGATGACATTCTGCAGTATATAGATGACATTCTGCAGTATATAGATGACATTCTGCAGTATATAGATGACATTCTGCAGTATATAGATGACATTCTGCAGTATATAGATGACATTCTGCAGTATATAGATGACATTCTGCAGTATATAGATGACATTCTGCAGTATATAGATGACATTCTGCAGTATATAGATGACATTCTGCAGTATATAGATGACATTCTGCAGTATATAGATGACATTCTGCAGTATATAGATGACATTCTGCAGTATATAGATGACATTCTGCAGTATATAGATGACATTCTGCAGTATATAGATGACATTCTGCAGTATATAGATGACATTCTGCAGTATATAGATGACATTCTGCAGTATATAGATGACATTCTGCAGTATATAGATGACATTCTGCAGTATATAGATGACATTCTGCAGTATATAGATGACATTCTGCAGTATATAGATGACATTCTGCAGTATATAGATGACATTCTGCAGTATATAGATGACATTCTGCAGTATATAGATGACATTCTGCAGTATATAGATGACATTCTGCAGTATATAGATGACATTCTGCAGTATATAGATGACATTCTGCAGTATATAGATGACATTCTGCAGTATATAGATGACATTCTGCAGTATATAGATGACATTCTGCAGTATATAGATGACATTCTGCAGTATATAGATGACATTCTGCAGTATATAGATGACATTCTGCAGTATATAGATGACATTCTGCAGTATATAGATGACATTCTGCAGTATATAGATGACATTCTGCAGTATATAGATGACATTCTGCAGTATATAGATGACATTCTGCAGTATATAGATGACATTCTGCAGTATATAGATGACATTCTGCAGTATATAGATGACATTCTGCAGTATATAGATGACATTCTGCAGTATATAGATGACATTCTGCAGTATATAGATGACATTCTGCAGTATATAGATGACATTCTGCAGTATATAGATGACATTCTGCAGTATATAGATGACATTCTGCAGTATATAGATGACATTCTGCAGTATATAGATGACATTCTGCAGTATATAGATGACATTCTGCAGTATATAGATGACATTCTGCAGTATATAGATGACATTCTGCAGTATATAGATGACATTCTGCAGTATATAGATGACATTCTGCAGTATATAGATGACATTCTGCAGTATATAGATGACATTCTGCAGTATATAGATGACATTCTGCAGTATATAGATGACATTCTGCAGTATATAGATGACATTCTGCAGTATATAGATGACATTCTGCAGTATATAGATGACATTCTGCAGTATATAGATGACATTCTGCAGTATATAGATGACATTCTGCAGTATATAGATGACATTCTGCAGTATATAGATGACATTCTGCAGTATATAGATGACATTCTGCAGTATATAGATGACATTCTGCAGTATATAGATGACATTCTGCAGTATATAGATGACATTCTGCAGTATATAGATGACATTCTGCAGTATATAGATGACATTCTGCAGTATATAGATGACATTCTGCAGTATATAGATGACATTCTGCAGTATATAGATGACATTCTGCAGTATATAGATGACATTCTGCAGTATATAGATGACATTCTGCAGTATATAGATGACATTCTGCAGTATATAGATGACATTCTGCAGTATATAGATGACATTCTGCAGTATATAGATGACATTCTGCAGTATATAGATGACATTCTGCAGTATATAGATGACATTCTGCAGTATATAGATGACATTCTGCAGTATATAGATGACATTCTGCAGTATATAGATGACATTCTGCAGTATATAGATGACATTCTGCAGTATATAGATGACATTCTGCAGTATATAGATGACATTCTGCAGTATATAGATGACATTCTGCAGTATATAGATGACATTCTGCAGTATATAGATGACATTCTGCAGTATATAGATGACATTCTGCAGTATATAGATGACATTCTGCAGTATATAGATGACATTCTGCAGTATATAGATGACATTCTGCAGTATATAGATGACATTCTGCAGTATATAGATGACATTCTGCAGTATATAGATGACATTCTGCAGTATATAGATGACATTCTGCAGTATATAGATGACATTCTGCAGTATATAGATGACATTCTGCAGTATATAGATGACATTCTGCAGTATATAGATGACATTCTGCAGTATATAGATGACATTCTGCAGTATATAGATGACATTCTGCAGTATATAGATGACATTCTGCAGTATATAGATGACATTCTGCAGTATATAGATGACATTCTGCAGTATATAGATGACATTCTGCAGTATATAGATGACATTCTGCAGTATATAGATGACATTCTGCAGTATATAGATGACATTCTGCAGTATATAGATGACATTCTGCAGTATATAGATGACATTCTGCAGTATATAGATGACATTCTGCAGTATATAGATGACATTCTGCAGTATATAGATGACATTCTGCAGTATATAGATGACATTCTGCAGTATATAGATGACATTCTGCAGTATATAGATGACATTCTGCAGTATATAGATGACATTCTGCAGTATATAGATGACATTCTGCAGTATATAGATGACATTCTGCAGTATATAGATGACATTCTGCAGTATATAGATGACATTCTGCAGTATATAGATGACATTCTGCAGTATATAGATGACATTCTGCAGTATATAGATGACATTCTGCAGTATATAGATGACATTCTGCAGTATATAGATGACATTCTGCAGTATATAGATGACATTCTGCAGTATATAGATGACATTCTGCAGTATATAGATGACATTCTGCAGTATATAGATGACATTCTGCAGTATATAGATGACATTCTGCAGTATATAGATGACATTCTGCAGTATATAGATGACATTCTGCAGTATATAGATGACATTCTGCAGTATATAGATGACATTCTGCAGTATATAGATGACATTCTGCAGTATATAGATGACATTCTGCAGTATATAGATGACATTCTGCAGTATATAGATGACATTCTGCAGTATATAGATGACATTCTGCAGTATATAGATGACATTCTGCAGTATATAGATGACATTCTGCAGTATATAGATGACATTCTGCAGTATATAGATGACATTCTGCAGTATATAGATGACATTCTGCAGTATATAGATGACATTCTGCAGTATATAGATGACATTCTGCAGTATATAGATGACATTCTGCAGTATATAGATGACATTCTGCAGTATATAGATGACATTCTGCAGTATATAGATGACATTCTGCAGTATATAGATGACATTCTGCAGTATATAGATGACATTCTGCAGTATATAGATGACATTCTGCAGTATATAGATGACATTCTGCAGTATATAGATGACATTCTGCAGTATATAGATGACATTCTGCAGTATATAGATGACATTCTGCAGTATATAGATGACATTCTGCAGTATATAGATGACATTCTGCAGTATATAGATGACATTCTGCAGTATATAGATGACATTCTGCAGTATATAGATGACATTCTGCAGTATATAGATGACATTCTGCAGTATATAGATGACATTCTGCAGTATATAGATGACATTCTGCAGTATATAGATGACATTCTGCAGTATATAGATGACATTCTGCAGTATATAGATGACATTCTGCAGTATATAGATGACATTCTGCAGTATATAGATGACATTCTGCAGTATATAGATGACATTCTGCAGTATATAGATGACATTCTGCAGTATATAGATGACATTCTGCAGTATATAGATGACATTCTGCAGTATATAGATGACATTCTGCAGTATATAGATGACATTCTGCAGTATATAGATGACATTCTGCAGTATATAGATGACATTCTGCAGTATATAGATGACATTCTGCAGTATATAGATGACATTCTGCAGTATATAGATGACATTCTGCAGTATATAGATGACATTCTGCAGTATATAGATGACATTCTGCAGTATATAGATGACATTCTGCAGTATATAGATGACATTCTGCAGTATATAGATGACATTCTGCAGTATATAGATGACATTCTGCAGTATATAGATGACATTCTGCAGTATATAGATGACATTCTGCAGTATATAGATGACATTCTGCAGTATATAGATGACATTCTGCAGTATATAGATGACATTCTGCAGTATATAGATGACATTCTGCAGTATATAGATGACATTCTGCAGTATATAGATGACATTCTGCAGTATATAGATGACATTCTGCAGTATATAGATGACATTCTGCAGTATATAGATGACATTCTGCAGTATATAGATGACATTCTGCAGTATATAGATGACATTCTGCAGTATATAGATGACATTCTGCAGTATATAGATGACATTCTGCAGTATATAGATGACATTCTGCAGTATATAGATGACATTCTGCAGTATATAGATGACATTCTGCAGTATATAGATGACATTCTGCAGTATATAGATGACATTCTGCAGTATATAGATGACATTCTGCAGTATATAGATGACATTCTGCAGTATATAGATGACATTCTGCAGTATATAGATGACATTCTGCAGTATATAGATGACATTCTGCAGTATATAGATGACATTCTGCAGTATATAGATGACATTCTGCAGTATATAGATGACATTCTGCAGTATATAGATGACATTCTGCAGTATATAGATGACATTCTGCAGTATATAGATGACATTCTGCAGTATATAGATGACATTCTGCAGTATATAGATGACATTCTGCAGTATATAGATGACATTCTGCAGTATATAGATGACATTCTGCAGTATATAGATGACATTCTGCAGTATATAGATGACATTCTGCAGTATATAGATGACATTCTGCAGTATATAGATGACATTCTGCAGTATATAGATGACATTCTGCAGTATATAGATGACATTCTGCAGTATATAGATGACATTCTGCAGTATATAGATGACATTCTGCAGTATATAGATGACATTCTGCAGTATATAGATGACATTCTGCAGTATATAGATGACATTCTGCAGTATATAGATGACATTCTGCAGTATATAGATGACATTCTGCAGTATATAGATGACATTCTGCAGTATATAGATGACATTCTGCAGTATATAGATGACATTCTGCAGTATATAGATGACATTCTGCAGTATATAGATGACATTCTGCAGTATATAGATGACATTCTGCAGTATATAGATGACATTCTGCAGTATATAGATGACATTCTGCAGTATATAGATGACATTCTGCAGTATATAGATGACATTCTGCAGTATATAGATGACATTCTGCAGTATATAGATGACATTCTGCAGTATATAGATGACATTCTGCAGTATATAGATGACATTCTGCAGTATATAGATGACATTCTGCAGTATATAGATGACATTCTGCAGTATATAGATGACATTCTGCAGTATATAGATGACATTCTGCAGTATATAGATGACATTCTGCAGTATATAGATGACATTCTGCAGTATATAGATGACATTCTGCAGTATATAGATGACATTCTGCAGTATATAGATGACATTCTGCAGTATATAGATGACATTCTGCAGTATATAGATGACATTCTGCAGTATATAGATGACATTCTGCAGTATATAGATGACATTCTGCAGTATATAGATGACATTCTGCAGTATATAGATGACATTCTGCAGTATATAGATGACATTCTGCAGTATATAGATGACATTCTGCAGTATATAGATGACATTCTGCAGTATATAGATGACATTCTGCAGTATATAGATGACATTCTGCAGTATATAGATGACATTCTGCAGTATATAGATGACATTATTCAGTATATAGATGACATTCTGCAGTATATAGATGACATTCTGCAGTATATAGATGACATTCTGCAGTAATAGATGACATTCTGCAGTATATAGATGACATTCTGCATATATAGATGACAGTATTCAGTATATAGATGATATTATTCAGTATATAGATGAGAGTATTCAGTATATAGATGATATTCTGCTGTTCTCAACACAAGGCCAGTTCCTTCGGTCTCGGTGAGCTTGCAGAAGAAAACAGGCTCGTCACAAGACTGGTTAATTATTCATTGTGTGGCTTTTAACATCTTCCCCTGAACGAGAACATCACACACACACACACTCACACACTCCATCACATGACTGGACCCAACAAATGCTCCTGTCATCTGATTGAATATATCCAGCTCGCTTTACTTCCACCTGCTGTATCTGCACTAAAGCTCAGGCTCAGAGACGGGTCATAAACGAGGGGAAAATCACTAAAATAACTCCTTCTTGAGGAATCTTCACTGACTTCACTCCTATTGGCTGTCGCTCCCGAAATGTCTCTTTATTTGCATATACTGTAGTTCAACAATATCTCAGCTTTCGGCCTATAGTCACTGTCGCTGGAAATCGCCAGCTCTCCATTGAATTTAATAGAATAGTGTCGCTGTGTGTCATTTACATATACATATATACACACTGTATATTCAAAAAATGAGGTATTTTTTTGGTGTAATGACTGAACTCCAATTGCTGAATTAAACATGCAATTTAATAAGGTCATGTGACAATGTAGTTTCAAAACTTCAGTTTGAAACGTTTTGGCATGATAAACATTGTTTCACACACTGTTAATAATAGTATCCTGCACAACGACAGTTTTCCACACTTGAGGTTTACATAAAGCCAAAGTACATAAAGACACTGAAATCAGGAACTGAAAGAAAGTGTTGCACAGTCTTGGCCACAGTGTGTAACCAGTAAAGTCTGAGAAAGAGAAAAGCCTGAAGTGTGAAACTGAGCAGCGCTGAGATTTCAGAAGCTCAATCCTCAGATAACAGCAGATCTGAGATCAGAGAACAGCCGCAAGATTATATAATCCCAAAGAACAGCTGGAAGTTATATAATCCCAAAGAACAGCTGGAAGATTATATAATCCCAAAGAACAGCTGGAAGATTATATAATCCCAAAGAACAGCTGGAAGATTATATAATCCCAAAGAACAGCTGGAAGATTATATAATCCCAAAGAACAGCTGGAAGATTATATAATCCCAAAGAACAGCTGGAAGATTATATAATCCCAAAGAACAGCTGGAAGATTATATAATCCCAAAGAACAGCTGGAAGATTATATAATCCCAAAGAACAGCTGGAAGATTATATAATCCCAAAGAACAGCTGGAAGATTATATAATCCCAAAGAACAGCTGGAAGATTATATAATCCCAAAGAACAGCTGGAAGATTATATAATCCCAAAGAACGTCAGGAAGATGATATAATCCCGAAGAACGTCAGGAAGATTATATAATCCCGAAGAACGTCAGGAAGATTATATAATCCTGAAGAAAATCTGGAAGATTATAGAATCCTGAAGAACAGCTGGAAGATTATAGAATCCTGATATTATAATATATCAGGATATATTCCCTGAAGCCCTAACGTACTAAAATGATGAAAAACAGGGTTGCTATATTCTCAAGGCAGGGTTAGTCAAGGCAGGATGAGTCCCAGGGTTTCTCTCCATACGAAGAAAGTGAATGGGGTCCAAACATTTTATTTTTTTTTCAAAAGGATTTTTTTTTTTTTGTTGCATTTTTGCATTTTTGCAGAAGACAGAAAGTCCTACAGGTTTGAAAAGACGAAGGAGAGTAAAATGATGACAGAATGTCATTTTTGGATGAACTAACAAGTAACATTATCTACTACTATCTTCCTGACAACTAGAGCTGCACGATCCATATGATCTGATTCCTGTATGACAGTGATTCGGCTCAGTTTATGAAACCTTCGACAGGTGACAGGTGTGATCACAGTGAACATGCAGATCCGTGTTCTGAGCCAGAGAGAGCCGCTGTCATGTACAGTATGAAACACTGGGTCTCATTTACTATTATCACCAAGCATGCGTATTGCGTACACACACATTTGTTTGAAATCTGCGTACGAAAGAGTAAATCACGATTCACCAAAAATGTTCATATTAAAATGTATCCTACATTTATGAAAAAATGTATGCTACAACATGCTTGTAGTGGATAAAAGCAGGATGACAAATAAGTTATAACCATGATTAAACTAAGCTACACCTGTTCTATATCTATTCAGCATATATTCTCTGGCTCTGTGGGCTTATTGACCGACTCCGGGTCGAGCTGAACACCGCTAGTGCAGTTTCAGTGCGAGAGATTGTCCTGTTTTGTAAGAGCTCTTGAAGCTCCGCCCTCTTCTGGAAAGGGGCGGGGAGCAGCAGCAGCTCATTTGCATTTAAAGGGACACACACAAAGAGTGCTCAATGTATCCAGAATCGTGCTGCTATACTGACAACCATTGTAGAGTTGGTGCCAGCTGTTGCATAATTTACTCTCGGTTTGTCAGAAGTGAAAGTCAGACTGTACAGCTGTGTGTGTGTGTGTGTGTGTGTGTGTGTGTGTGTGTTTAGCCTCAGTGCACTGGTCACTGAAAAGCTCTTTAGTAAATCTAATCAACTCTCAGTGGCTGCTGTCACATGATTAGGAAAAAAAATAGAGTAGATCCCTCACAAATACAACCAAATCAATCAGGATACTGAGAAGTCTGAATAAAACTAAGATATTTTTCTAAGCAAAACTCTTCCTGCTCAGATCCTACAAGCAGGACTAATGATCAGAGGTGGACGAGTCACGGCTCCTGCACAACTCCTGTGCTAATCTCATTCACTCCACTTACAGACATCATGCTGTACACACTCACTAAAGCATACACTCAGTATCAGCAAGGCATGCTTAGTTGTCCAGTGGGAGTGAAGTATGTTCTGGTACTACTTTTCACTTTCTGTGTGTTTGCCTCTGGAGTTTTTCCCAGCATTCACTCTAACCCGGAGGAGAGATGATGTCTGTGCTTCAGTGTTAAACACACTGGGAAGAAGAGCTTCACAAGAACATCTGCGTCAACACTGACAACCACCAATCCGGACATTACAATGACGCAGAGCAGAAAGCACTTACTTGCCCCTCCAGGAGTGTTTGGTTGTGTAGAAACAGGCCAAGTCTCTGTTGTCTTTGAGGACGTTCATCTTCAGACAGCGCCTGTGAAAAGAGAAGAGGAGATTCACATCTGCAACTGTCATTTACTTCCTGATCAAACATGACAAAGGACAGGTTCATGATCACGCAGTCAGCTGTCATGGGGAAATCTGGAAAGACATTTAGCAGGTTCTTGTAGTGTGACGAGAGGATGAGCGTGAAACTGTGGACTAGACGTCACTCAAGGCTCCTCACACATCAGTTCTGGAGTTAAAGCTGAAGATGGTTCACCCTAACACCTCATCTACTCACACTCGGATGCCTAAAGGTTCACACACACTAGACTTTTGCTCATCTTCAAAACACAAATGAAGATTTTGTTGTTCATCCAATGAATGACGTTTATCAGCACACAGAAGAAGCAGATCTCTCAAACACCACAGACTCGTCACGGTCAGAGCAAACACATCTCTCTCAGACTCACAGGTCACACACTAACCCTGTCCTGAAACCCACGGAGTAACTTCACACAGTTAGTGTACACACACAGATCCTTGTAGAAATGTAACTGAATTAACAGACTCTTCCACCATGGTTTCCTTAGTTTATTATGAAGTTTAAGTGAGCCAGAATAATGCTGAATTACACACTCACCTTCACATTAACAGTGTAGCTTTGATAATTAGAGTTGATTCGGTGGAGATCTGCCCTGAACACAGAGTTAGGGTTAGGGTAAGTAGAGATGCACAATATATAAACCACCATATCGGCCGATACGTTCATTTTTTATGTTATCGTTATCGGCCCAATAAAAGAAAACGTGGCCAATATATTATTTAAAGCCGATAAATAGGCGACATAACATTATAATGAGAACATAAACGGAGTAATTCCAAGAGGGTCCTCCTCACACCATCAGTGCTCGGGCCCTAATCATAATTGTGTGTTTGGGACATGGATTTTAATGGTGAGACTTTTGTTTTTTGTAATTAGGCTCTCAAAAATGATATATAAAAACTTGGATTTAGATTTATCGGCCAATATATCGGTTATCGGCTTTCAAAATATCGGTTATCGGTATCGGCCGAAATGTTCCTCTCGGTGCGTCCCTACACTGATCTCAGGAGCCCGATCACTGGATCTCAGGAGCCCGATCACTGGATCTCAGGAGCCGATCACTGGATCTCAGGAGCCCGATCACTGGATCTCAGGAGCCCGAGACGAGCCTGGAAACATCCAACGTTTCCCACAACACACTGATCCACACCGCACTCTCACACTCATGTTCTGAGGCTGAAGCCATGGAAAAACACTGGGGCATTATGGGTAATTCTGACAAGTGAAAACACAGATGTAAAATGAACATTTTACGAGTTTTGATCATGGAAATCACTCCGTGCCATCCATAAAAGTAGGTTATGAGTTTCACTCCGGAATTAAATATCATGCAAACAACATTCATATTGTATTCAGAGAAGAAAGCAGATGTAAACCTGAGATGAGAGGAAAGGGAAGCGAGGGTCATATTCATGGAGCGCCTCAGCTCGAGGACAGAGGGGAAGAGGAGAGGTGTTGATCTGTGAACCGTGATGATCATGAATGTCTCTGTCAGCAGAAATCCCCTTCCTTCCTCAGGCCGACACTAAACCCTTACAGGAGCTCACAAACTCCTGACTCTCAGTATATCAGCTAAAGCTAATCATTCCTCAGCACACCACCGCTTTAGCAGCATCAGCTAAAGCTAACCCTTCCTCAGCACACCACCGCTCTCAGTATCAGCTAAAGCTAACCATTCCTCAGCACACCACCGCTCCCAGTATCAGCTAAAGCTAACCATTCCTCAGCACACCACCGCTCCCAACACTGAGAATGACTGCGGCTTTACACTGACACTACTAACCCAGGGTCAGATCTAAACTCGGGTTAATCTTATCCTGGGTTATCCATTGTCTTCATACTGTTATTCTTGACTTAGTATTGGGTAGTCAGATTTTGAGATTTTACACTGTACACTGGTAAACTTCAAGCTAAGGTTCTAATTTGCATATTTGGTTCATAAACTCAATTGGAAAAGTATCTGGATTTAAATGCACTCGGTTTGTCTTAAAATTGTACAAAAAATAATACTCTTTTCACCATTCCAGTGAGTGAGCGTACTCTGATCTAGAGATACGAGCGCTACAGTAACATCTTTCCAAAATGACTTGAGTATAAATGTCTAAATTAATTAACAAGAGAAAATTATTTTGAGAAATGCCTTAAAAAACACATTTTTTTAAATGTGTTGTAATGCAATAAAAAAAAAAATTCAGAAAAAAAGCGCTGGAGGAAGATGCAGTAATCTAGGCTACGCAACAGGACAACTACACTAACACATACTAACTACACTGAAGGTAATGATAAACCCAGCGATCTGACATTCAGTGGCAGAAAGAACTCATATCTGTAACCCTGCTGGTGTTCTGAGAGTCTAATGGAGTTACACACTCGGATGCGATGCATTAATAGCTTGAGTATGTTAAACATCCAGCACCATTTCCAGGATGAGGTCACATGATCAATCTCCACAGCTCTGGGCCGGATCAATACAAGCTGCACAGAAACACACACTCTTTCCTTCATTCTGCACTGAAGCATCACAGAAACACAGGAGACACATCTCCACACAGCGAGAGGAACTCTTCTGTACAGGTCTAGTCCAGTACGGTGGAGAGGTTCTGCCTAACTGCTGAAACTGATCCTCTTCCTCAGAACATGAAGCCGTTATGAAGGGTTTTATGAAAGCAAAGCTCATGTGTAATGCTGACACTGATGAATCTGTCGCTCCTGTTTCTGCAGGCTTCAATAAAACACCATGACAGTCATGATTGTGTTGCATGACATTTACACTAGCATTGCATCACTGCTCACGACGAGCTCGAGGGCTTATTGCCTGTCAGTTATTACACAATCCTAGACACTCACACACACACACACACACAGTGAAGTGTTTGGCTCATGTTGTGTGTGTAACTGAAATTGTGCAAAAGTAGGCTACTACATCTATTTACACTTTCATTTTTTGCTTTCACTTCTGCAATAATCTGCCTTCTTTTAAAAGAGACCAACCTTAGGTCTGCATTCATTAGTTAATAAAGTTCAGATCTGTGCTCAAAAGAGTAGACAGTAGTGAACGGGTTAAGAGCAGACAGTAGTGAACAGGTTAAGAGCAGACAGTAGTGAACGGGTTAAGGGCAGACAGTAGCGAACGGGTTAAGAGCAGACAGTAGCGAACGGGTTAAG
>FLSR01001432.1:3534-30041 GCA_900092035.1 Leuciscus waleckii
ACGCTGAGATATTCAATTAGAGGCATGAGCCGGCCGGACGGAAGTGCTTGCTCTCGACTCCACAGCGCACGTGCAAATGGATATTGACGGATTAGATTTTCCTGCCCAAAAGGGCTGATAAAGCTGAACTTTAGCCAGAGGCGGGCTGCAAAGTAGACAGTGCTTTTCTGGAGCCACCTGCTATAAATAGTGGCCAGCTGAGGACGAGAAAGAGCTGCCTTTGCACTTGGCCAGTGGTTCAGCAGGAAGACCATAAACATCAGAGCTCGGTCTGTCTGGCTGAAATGCTGTGCTAATCAGTATTCTCCTCACCTCTGCTGTGGGAGATACGGCTCTGTCATCTGATAGCCCGTTCTCAGTCTGCTTCAGTGTGTGTGTGTGCTAGTTCCTGCCCAGTTAAAGTTCATTTACATCTATCTTTAAAAATGTCAATATGAAACGACATTCGCAACCCATTTTACCTCCGTAATGTGATGTTTTTTGAGAAAATGATGTTCGGATGACGAAATGAGTTTGGTGAGGACAGAATACTGTAATAAAATACTCTAACAATGTTTCCTGCAATAATATTTAAAACACTGCTACTGAATCTACAGCTCAAAACATACTGAATCCAATTCCTGAACAAATGACCCTGTAGTGAATAAAAACCATACAACGGGAACAGCCCAAATGATCATTATGAGCCAGTTCTTAGATTATAAAAACCATACAGCGCGACCAGTCCAACTGATTTCTTAATGAACACTTCTAATGAGTCGGTTCTGTTTTAGTGAATCAAAAACTCTACTTCTTATGTCCATCACTATCAACACTGATTTAATCTCTCAAGTCTTACAGTTAGTATAAGTTATATACTGTATATATATATAATACACACACACACACGCACACGCACAGGCACACGCACAGGCACACGCACACGCACACGCACACGCACACGCACACGCACACGCACACGCACACGCACACGCACACGCACACGCACACGCACACGCACACGCACACGCACACGCACACGCACACGCACACGCACACGCACACGCACACGCACACGCACACGCACACGCACACGCACACGCACACGCACACGCACACGCACACGCACACGCACACGCACACGCACACGCACACGCACACGCACACGCACACGCACACGCACACGCACACGCACACGCACACGCACACGCACACGCACACGCACACGCACACGCACACGCACACGCACACGCACACAGACACAGACACAGACACACACAGAGACACACACATTTTATTACACGCATACAAATCACACTCTGACATCCATACTAACACACCCACACAATTATAGCTGCATACTTTATCAAATTGGCTCTATAATATGCTGAAGCAGAAAACAGTAAAACACAGAGTATTTGCTTTATAGGCCAAATCTGACAAAATGGCACCATCTGGTAGAAAATTGTAACAAATTTAATCAAAAGCCTATTGATAAAGATTGCATCATTTTATAGTTAAATGGCCCTGGGATTAAAAATTGCAGTTTTAATGGGTTTCAATGGGGACATTTTTAACCTCAAGGTCCTGAGAGGAACTATTCTGTGTACCTACTGCTAAATAGATTTATTAAAGGAAATGGGGGTGAAATAGTACAATTCCAATAAAAATACACACCTGTGGCAAAATGTATGCAGTTGGGATTAACACAGGCAAAATTATCAACAAAAACTAAACTGAAAAAGACAAAAATGTCCTTAAGGTTGCATAAGGGTAAAGCACTAATACTCTAATGATTGCTAGTTGACATGTAGTTGCAAAGTTACAGTAGAGTGTCTAAGTCGGCCATCGAAATTATGTGTTGCCTGCTAAAATTTCAGTCTGTTTCTCACACAATCACATGACTTCAGAAGACATGGAATAATGTGCATGAAACTTTTGTTTTGTCACGTTTTGGAGCCTCTGGCCACTGTCAGCTTTCACTGAATGAAGATGTTTTATATTCTGCTAAACATCTCTTTCTATGTTCCACAGAGGAAAGGAATGCATAAAATGAAGTAAATGATGACAGAAGTTTCTTTTACAGGAGAATCATTCCTTTAATGGCTCCAAAACAAGAGCTGAATAACTGAATAACATCAGATTCCCAATGTTCTTCCTCAGTGTTTCTGTCTCGTTTCCCAGCAAACATATCTAAACATTCTTAAATCAAGATACATTTACTGGAGAAGCAAACAAGTGTTGTTTTACTGAAAAATGTCTCAAAATAAAGGGACTTAATGCTTAAAACTAGAAAAAATATTTGCCAGAGGGTCAGAAAAATAAACTTGTTTTGAATTCAGATTAAGTTGATTTTTCGGATCCCTTTGGCCTATATTTGTTCTTGTTTTAAGCATTAAAGTCACTTGATTTTGATACATTTCTCATTACCCAAGACTTAATATCTTCAGTCATTTTGCTTGTTCTCCAGTAAATGTCTCTTGATGTAAGAATGTTTGTGCTGGAGAACGGGACATGATGTGCACACACACCTGTCAGTGGGGTCCAGCGCTCGAGGGAGTGTGAGCAGAGGTTTCTGGACTCTCTTTCGAGGTTGTGTGGAGAAGCGGGAGACACGCGTTCCACAGACACACACACACCGCCTGACACACACCAGCGTCTCCTGCATTCAGAGCCGTCCGCAGTAACGCATCCAACCGGGCTATCACACTCAGCTGCATCTGCAAGAGCCGAGACACATGAAAACACAGTTATTTCATCAGAAATGCATGTGAAACGTCATCTTTATCTGAAACAACGGCACTCTTGTGGCCTTTGTGTAGTGGAGACAGTCATTGTTAAGCATGCTGTTTTCGTACGGTCGTTTACATACTTACATTTCCCGGAAATTAAGTTTTATTTTGGCTATTTATTGTAAAAGTGCAAGACTATTAAAATGGTTTTCTGAAATAAAAATATTAAATATTAAATTATTAAAATTAAACTTAAAAAAATTTAAAAAAATTGAAATGTTGCCATGGCATCTAACTGAAATGGATGTTTAAGTTGAAGTACTAAAATTACTAAAATGAAAACAAAAAGGCTATATATAAAAACACTAAAACTGAAATGAAAACTGATAATATACAAATAAAAGGCAGACAATAACTGTATATAAATATGCCTAAATACACATAAACACATAAAAATACACAAAAAACAAATAAATGTTTTGTCCCTGCAAATTTTTTTTTATAATAATAATAATAATAATTTTGTTGTTGTTTTCCAATACAAATATCTTAAAACTTAAAACATGATCAGTTTAATTGAGAACCACAATTGTGTAAGATATTGTTTTCAGGGGATATTTATTGGACTTTTTTTTCTTCTCTCACTGGCGAATTGTTGTTTTTTAGCAAAATAATTTGGTAATGAAATATAAACATATCTAAATTAAACCGATGTAGTATTACATATATTTTGATATTTGTACTAGAAAACTAATGCATTAACTATGAGCATAACATTTGTTACAGTATTGATTAATCTCTGGTAATGATAGTTTGTTTGTTCATGTAATCTCAGGTCCATTAAATAATATTAAAAGTCAAACTGACTTTTGATTTTAATATGTATTGTAAATGTTTAAATACACATTACCTAAGATGCTTTAGAAGTATTTTTCATAGTTAGTTCATAATAACTAATGTAAACAAATGAAACCTTATTGTAAAGTTTCACTGTTAATTTGTCCGATTTATAAATGCTGTTGATTTGTTTAACTATGTAAATTACTTTGGCAAGCGTGAGTTGTTTTAAATGTGCTATAGAAATAAATAAATGGATGCATGAATATTTGAGAAGAACTGTAGGATTGGATGGAAAAAATCAGACCTCTAGTGCACATCTCTGCCAAAGTTGCTTATACTATATGGTTTGCAAATAAATATTAATATACTTTTCAAACCAAAAATACTTTCCCAATGCCTCAAACATAAACAACAGTCCACAGTAATAAAACATTGATGCCTTCTGGACCTCCACGCTGGATCTGGAGTAACTCCCAATCCCGTCTCGGTTCTTGTTAAGGTCGAGCTCACACTGCACACACTCCATCATCATGCGCTGACCGACCTTCAGGAACACAACACAAGACCTTTGTGTTTACAAAAACAACAGAGAGCAGGGGTGAGCGAGCTTTGTGAGGAAACATGAGTCTGTTTACGGTGATATCCGAGGCGCTGAGCTCCTTCAGGCAGTCGAACGCCACGTGATGTTGCTGTAACTGCAGGGAGAGGAACGCCAGCTCTAACAGGAACACAACCCTGAAAATAAGAGGAATAACTGTGATGAGACACACTCAGAGCAGATCCTAAAGGCCCTTAGTGTATCAGGTGCTTTCATACTAGAGAAACTGACAGAACAAATAGGAATAATGAAAGATGCATTTTTTGTGGGGGTGAATCAGAAGCACAACTGTTCTCATTGCTCATCAGAGTATGAAGCAGCAAACGTTTCTGAAGTTTTCTTCACATGATGGAGCATCACTTTCGAATAACTTTGCAATGCAACATCCCCACTGAAATCAATGGACTCGCAGATTCTCGTGTTAAGGTGCTCACAGAGAGACCCACGACTTAATATTCAGGCTTTGGTAGTGGACTAAATAAACATTTAGAAAATACACATTACCTTTTTACCATTAATACTTTTATTATGCATTAATTTGAAAAGTAAAGACATGTATAATGTTGTAAAAGATTCTATTTAAAATAAATGCTGTTCTTTTGAACTTTTTATTCATCAAAGAATCCTGAAAAATAAAATGTATCACAGTTTCCACAAATATCTGAAGCAGCACAACTGTTTTCAACATTGATAATAATCATAAATGTTTCTTGATCATCAAATCATCATATTAGAGTGATTTGTGAAGGATCATGTGACACCGAAGAGTGGAGTAATAATGCTGAAAATTCAGCTTTGATCACAGGAATAAATTACACTTTACTGTATATTCACATAGAAAACAGCTGTTTTAAATTATAATGATATTTCTAGTGCATCTGCATTTTAAACATTCAATCGTTCTCTCTTCCGGGACCAAAAATATTGTTGACAACATTGTTTGCACTCGCAAATGCACTCGCAAAAGAAAATGTCCTTTTGCTTTAAATTTACTGTAAATGGTGCTAAGCAAGATCTCGAATCAAATCATGATTTGTTGATGTTTTGCTCATGGTTCAGGCTTTTTGCCAGATGAGACATAAACCAAAGTCTATTAGCTATATAAAAAAAAGAGCCCAACCATATGACCCGTCCCAACTTGCTGTTTTAAAAGGAAATACATCATAAAAAAACTAATTATTAGAGTCCTAAAGTTAATAAATTCCTGTATTGAGATACAAAATTACATTACATATTGAAGGCCCGCTCACACCAACAACGATATCTATAAAGACAACTATAACAATAACTATATTATCATCAACACCAGCAGACAATATTGTTGTGTTTATAGCAGTTTTGCCGTCTGTCTCTTTAAATGCTCGAGCTCTTTAAAGCAGGATGATTCTAATTGACTGTCAATGTTTTTATCGTTCATTAGCTGAAAAAATTCACTCCGAATGGGATTCCAATGATATTTTTCTTGTGCAGTTATTGTTATAGTGCTGTGGCTATTCTTTTATATTTAGAATTTTTTTTTAAACTATATCTTTATCGTTATAATCCTTGGTGTGAACGGACCTTAAAATTTGTTTACTGCAAACATGTAAAAAGAAATTCACTGTTTTTGCTTAAAACAAGAACAAATATCTGCCAATGCGGAAAGAAAACGTCTCGGTTACGTATGTAACCTTCGTTCCCTGAAGAGGGAATTCGTGCTGCGTCAAAACGCTGTGGGAACGCCTCTGCGTGATTGCGTCGTAAAGCACGTATGGAATCAGTCCAATGGCGTTAAGGAACGACATAGGCGGGTGACGCCATCGACCAGGAAACTATAAAGCACACCAATGTCAGCTTCTGATAGACTGAAGCAAGTCGATCATGGGCATGCCAGCATGCCGGGATCCCTTTCAAGGGAACTCACACTGCATTGTAACGGTGTGGAAACACAATACCCACAACGCCACAGGAGCAAGTGTCCGTCTGTGTGAAGTCAGTGCACACATTCAGACGAAAGCACCTGGAGTGGAGCTGAGGTCAAGGTTGTAGAACCTCACGAATGTGGGGGGTGAGGACCAGCCTGCCGCATCACAAACATCTTGGAGGGAAACTCCTGACAGTAATGCTTTGGAAGCAGCCATACTCCTAGTTGACTGGCCGACTCATAAGTAAGTGAGATAGCCTTGACCACCCACTTGCTCATCCTCTGCTTAGTTGGCTGGGCACCCCTTTCTGGGTGACACAAAACAAAAAAACAACTATTCAGATTTCCTCCACAGGGCAGCTCTGTGGACATAAGCATCTAGGGCCCTAACTGGGCAGAGCAGATATAGTATCTCTTGGTCTGACGTCCGAAAGGGAGGAGGACCGAAAGCCTGCAGTACTATAGGTCTTACAATATTAATAGGAACTTTATGAACATAATCCGGTCTAGGTTGAAGAAAAGCCTTTACCATACCGGGCACAAATTCCAGGCACGAGGGAGATACCGAGAGAGCTTGATGTTCCAATTCATTTGAGAGATGTAATAGAGGGGAGAAAGTCAGTCTTTAGAGTAAGAACCTTCTCAGAAACGTCCTCAATAGTCTCAAAGGGAGTCAAGGAAAGGCCTTCTAAAACAATGGCCAAATCCCAGGCCGGCATGAGGCCTAAGCTTCAAAGTGCCACCAAGGAAACGGATTAGTAGAGGGGTCTCCCCACGGATACACCACATTAAGGAATGTGGTAAGCAGCTAAGGCCACTACATACACCTTTAGTGTGGAGGGGGATAACCCTGCAGAGAATCGTTCCTGCAGGAACTCTAGCACTGCACCCATAGGGCAGATAACTGGGTCCAGCTGGTGCTCTCCACACCAGGAAGGGAATTATCTCCACTTCAAGGCGTAGAGTTTCCTCGTGGAGGAAGCTCTGGAGTGGAGGATGGTCTCAACAACCTCAGTTGAGAGACCTGAACTTATGAGCTGGGCCTCCTCAAAGGCCAAGCCCACGGTTTCCACAATTCTGGGCGGGGGTGAAGGATCAACCCGCTCAACTGAGAGAGAAGGTCCCCCTGAGCGGAATCTCGAGAGCCGTCGAGGAGAGACACTAGGTCCGAGAACCATACAGAACAGGGCTACTAACAGTAGACGTGCCCCGTCCCGGCGAACTCTCTCCAGAACCCCTGTGAGCAGAGCGATCAGGGGAAAGGCGTACAGACGTAGCCTCTGCCACTTCTGTACCATAGCGTCCAGCCCAAGAAGGGCTGGCTGAGTGAGGGAGAACCAAAGTGGACAGTGTGTCGTCTCTTGAGATGCGAACAGATCTACTTCCCCTCGACCGAAGTTTGCCCATAAGAGCTCCATCACCTCGGGGTGGAATCTCCATTCCCCGGGCCTCTGCCCCTGCCTCCACAGGATGTCTGCTCCCTGATTTAAATATCCTGGAATATATGCTGCCCTCAGAGAGAGCAGTTTCCCTTAGGCCAAAAGGAGGATCTGGTGAGCCAGTTTGAATAAGGAGCGTGACCGCAGACCCCACTGATGGTTAGTAAATCTTTTGGTTCAGGTGTGCTTTATAGTTTTCTGGTCGATGACGTCAACCGCATATGACATTCCGTCATGCCATTGGACTGATTCCATACGTGCTTCATGACGCAATCACGCAGGGGCTTTCCCACAGCGTTTCGCTGAAAACATCTTTAGAAAACATATAGAAAATATCTTTCATTTAACATCATGATGCTGCTGTGGCAATGCTGAATGTTAGACGCACCTGTCAGTCAGTGGGATGGACGAGTCGTGATCCACACAAACACTGGAGCTGGACAGAGGACTGGATTCAGGCATGTTGGGTGGAGCACTAGAGCTGTGTCTGATGGGTGGAGGACTGGATTCAGGGATGTTGGTTAGAGCACTAGAGCTGTGTGTGATGGGCGGAGGACTGGATTCAGGCATGTTGAGTGGAGCACTAGAGCTGTGTGTGATGGGCGGAGGACTGGATTCAGGCATGTTGAGTGGAGCACTAGAGCTGTGTGTGATGGGCGGAGGACTGGATTCAGGCATGTTGAGAGGAGCACTAGAGCTGTGTGTGATGGGCGGAGGACTGGATTCAGGGATGTTGGGTGGAGCACTAGAGCTGTGTGTGACGGGTGGAGGACTGGATTCAGGGATGTTGGGTGGAGCACTAGAGCTGTGCATGTGCATTGGAGGACGGGAGTCCTGGACGTCAGATGCTTTGGGTTCTGATGACTGTGTCAGCAGCAGGAAAACCTCCTTCAGTGCCTTCACCTCATCTCTCCTCAGTTCATTGACATCAACCATACTGTGAAGAACATGGAAACAATGTTTATCTAGCTCCAACAGAAGAACTTGGCAACAACAAAATCATGGGTTCAATTCCTAGTGAAAAGATGTATACCGTATTTTCCAGAATAAAAGTTGTTTTTTAACAGCTGAAACGTGCTGTGACTTATTGTAAGGTGACTTAATACCCAACTTGTTTTCTTTCAATTAGCACAGGTTTTGTATTTCTTTTTGGAACTGATTGATTGTAGGCCTCACTGATCTGAGCTCATGCAAAGTGTTCACTCTGGTTTATCCACCTAAAAAAAAAAACAGAGGTGCATGAGCTCAGATCAGTGCGTCGATTGACGGTATTGGGGAACTCCTCCGTGTGACCGGTGTTTGAAACGCTTATCAACTCATGGCAATCGTATTGGCCGGTGACAGCCTATGATGTCACTACTATTGCGACCCAGAAGTATATAAGGGGCACCTAGAGAACTTGTCATCCACTTATCGTCTGAAGGGACTGTTCAGCAGGCATCCCCGAGGCATGGCGAAAGATGAAGTGTCTCGTTTTCTGTTCTCAGGAAACACAGTTCCCTTTCTTAAGGGAACTCGCAGTGCGTCGATTGACGCTATTGGATAACGATATACCCACGCCACCATGCTGAGGGCAGTGAATGCCAAGAATGGCTGTGACAAACATCAGAAATGTTTCACTGAAATGCCAGAACCACTCCCCTTCAGGTCACACAGGTCCGAGAGGAACCTCATCCAGTCACTTTCTTTTTTTTTATGGTAAATAATGACGCAAACACCAGTACATTGACTAGTGCAAACCTTAGTGAATCACTTTGCATGATTCATTTAAATACTCTCCTTCCATACATTTTGCGCCTGAAAGGGAAACTCCTACAAATGCATATGCAATAAGGTCAGCCGCAAAAATAACTGTCCACGCATTTTCAGAGTTAATTTTTCTATTTTATTTGTTAATTTAATTTGTGTCATTAGTAAATCCTGACAGTAGATTTTTAACGCCAAAAGAGGGTTTGTGCTGGCGCAAGCTGTGAGTAAATCTGGCCCCTAGTCTTGCCAACAACCTGTCTGTTTCCTAAACAGTCTCTAACATTATTTGCCTCAACTTATAGAGGCATCTAATGGGGAGGACTGCAGGTAACTGGCAGTAACCAGCTCATACTGGATCACAGAGAGTGTGATCATGGCTTTCTAACCCTTGCAAACAAGGGGAGTTACTTGATCCTGGATCTACAGAGTGCTTGTTTTTCAAAGCCCGTTGAGTACCTCCAGCTCTAAGGGCTGATCTAACAGGGAGGCCTCGCAACAGTCCTTCAGACTAAGGGAACTAAGTACTTTACAGAACGAACCTCAAAATAGTTTGGAGTACTAGGCTCAACCTGGTAAGTATTGACCAGGATATGGACTATAATCAGGGAGTCTCCATGGGAGCCTGCAAACTTGATACTCAATGCTTTTGTAATCCTCAGCACCCAACTAGTTAGGGAGGCCTAACTACTTTATAGCGAGACTACAAGCAGAGCTAGCCTCAGAAGGAAGATGTTCTCACAGAATCTGTGGGCCTGGGTATACTTATTTCACATTGCTAATGGGCAGTGCACTCAGCAGAAGTGCTTATCGACCCTTGAAGCAAGAAGAGTACAAATCGTACGCTACTGGACTATTGAGGAGGTCCACAGTAAGGTCTACCACTTTGAATGTCACAGGCGTCAACCAGCAGTGCCAAGGCTCAACTGAGAGGCCAACGACACTCAACCCTGTGACTTGAAATTAAATTCAAGGAGCCTAGAGGGAAAAACCTTAACTTAAGGCCTAGCTGGATAGTCTAGCTACTAATTCACCTCTGAAGAGCGGAGGCCTCAGCACACTGCTTCTTACTCTCGAGTGAGAGAAAGGCCTGATACCGCCCAGGAGATACTTTAGGAGATAGCCTGCTACCTATGCTGCTATCTACCTTTAACATCCACAAGCATTTGATGCCTAATGCAAACGGGGGTCTAGGCTAGGCTACACTTGTAGTAAGAGGAGGCCAGTACCAGGGAAACTAAACCTTTCAGAAGATAAACTGATGGGTTCTAGCTCTAAAGAACCTACATTCAGACACTGAGGGTCTCGGGGCTTAGCAGATGCTTAGCAGACCGCCTCCAAAATTCCTAGTACTTATGCCTAAGCCAGATATCTTGCGAGGGCAGACACACAAATATCATGTCTGAAGTTCAGCGCTATAGTCTTATTTCAAACGACTCTCTAAAGTGAGAGGAGACCTGCTATTCTAATACAAGGTGGCTATCAAGGTGGTAAGGGCCAACGCTTGGTGTTGTAGTCTATCTGGAGCTTGTACAGAGCGGTGGCCTCAGTAGAATAACTCCCTATTGGAAGGAAGCCATCTCAAGCTACACAGAGTATATCTGTTTGATGCTCGGATGAACGGTGGCCTTACTAGAGAATTCTCCATGAGATGAAGCCAACCTGTTCACTACTGGATTTGCACTACCCACTACATAAACCTGACGACTCTAACACAAGAGAAGGCCTATGGAAAGGGTATGCATAGCCTACCTATATACGGGAACTTCAGGGCCCTAATAAAATACTCCTATAAGAAACCCTAACCAACACACCCCTTAATACTTTCTAAACAGAGAACCAGGGTCTATTGTTCAACCTTACTAACTCTCGTAAAGGGTGGAGACTTACAAAGCTCATCCCACTGCTCGTAAAGTGGTGGCCTAAACACTATTCTCTGAATTAAGGCCTACCACCCTTAAAGCTTGAAAGGGCGCACTCACTACCAAGCCCGACCCCAGCCCTTCAGAAGGGATCCATATTGAAGGAATAACTCATCATAGGTCCAGCCTCAGGCCTGATGTAAAAAGAGCCTGGGGTGAAAGAAGTGAAGAGGGTGGCTGCTTTTCACCTACATAGGAAGGGGATCCTTCATCATGCTGGATCACCTCCCTCAAATCCTTCTTCTTCCTAGAGTTGTGTCTTCTCTGCGACCTGCTTATATCCTCGAATCCTCGAACCGGAACGGGCCAGGACCCCCTGGCTGTCTGAGTGCGAATTCGGACCTCAGTGAAATGCACAATCTAAATGCAGCTGAATGCGCCTTCGCCTCTCTGAACTTATCCACCACCGCCTCAACGGAGGTGCCGAAAAGTTCAGATGGCGAAACCGGTGCATCGAGAAGAAAGCCCTTTTCTTTCTGCCCCATGTCAGCCAGGTTCAAATTGTGGGGGTGAATCAGAAGCACAGAAGCACAACTGTTCTCATTGCTCATCAGAGTATGAAGCAGCAAACGTTTCTGAAGTTTTCTTCACATGATGGAGCATCACTTTCGAATAACTTTGCAATGCAACATCCCCACTGAAATCAATGGACTCGCAGATTCTTGTGTTAAGGTGCTCACAGAGAGACCCACGACTTAATATTCAGGCTTTGGTAGTGGACTAAATAAACATTTAGAAAATACACATTACCTTTTTACCATTAATACTTTTATTATGCATTAATTTGAAAAGTAAAGACATGTATAATGTTGTAAAAGATTCTATTTAAAATAAATGCTGTTCTTTTGAACTTTTTATTCATCAAAGAATCCTGAAAAATCACTGTTTCCACAAATATCTGAAGCAGCACAAATGTTTTCAACATTGATAATCATAAATTTTTCTTGAGCAGCAAATCATTATATTAGAATGATTTCTGAAGGATCATGTAGAAAATTCAGCTTTGATCACAGGAATAAATTACACTTTACTGTATATTCACATAGAAAACAGCTGTTCTAATAATATTTCATAACTTTTACATTACTTTTAATCAAATAAATGCAGCCTTGGTGAGCAGAGACTTCTTTCAAAGACGTTCAAAAATCTTACTGACCCCAAATTTGAACGCTAGTGCATCTGCATTTTAAACATTCAATCTTTCTCTCTTCCAGGACCAAAAATATTGTTGACAACATTGTTTGCACTCGCAAATGCACTCGCGAAAGAAAATGTCCTTTTGCTTTAAATTTACTGTAAATGGTGCTGAGCAATATCTAGAATCAAATCATGATTTGTTGATGTTTTGCTCATGGTTCAGGCTTTTTGCCAGATGAGACATAAACCAAAGCCTATTAGCTATAAAAAAAAAAAAAAAAGCCCAACCATATAACCCGCCCCACCTCCCTGTTTGAGCCCAACCATATGACCCGTCCCAACTTCCTGTTTTAAAAGGAAATACATCATAAAAAACTAATTATTAGAGTCCTAAAGTTAATAAATTCCTGAATTGAGAAAAAATTACATTACATATTGAAGGCCCGCTCACACCAACAACGATATCTATAAAGACAACTATAACAATAACTATATTATCATCAACACCAGCAGACAATATTGTTGTGTTTATTATAAGCACTGCAGTTTTGCCATCTGTCTCTTTAAATGCTCGAGCTTCTTAAAGCAGGATGATTCTAATTGACTGTCAATGTTTTTATCATTCATTAGCTGAAAAAATTCACACTGAATGTGATTCCAATGATATTGTTTCTCTGTGCAGTTATTGTTATAGCGCTGTGGCTATTCTTTTATATTAAGAACAATTTTTGAACGGGCTTTAAGATTTGTTTACTGCAAACATGTAAAAAGAAATTCACCTTGTTTTTGCTAAACACAAAAACAAATATCTGCCAATGCGGAAAGAAAACGTCTTGGCTACATATGTAACCTTCGCCTCTGTGTGATTGCGTCGTGAAGCACGTATGGAATCAGTCCAATGGCGTTAAGGAACGACATAGGCGGGTGACGTCATCGACCAGGAAACTATAAAGCACACCTGAACCAAACAATGTCAGCTTCTGATAGACTGAAGCAAGTCGATCATGGGCATTCCAGCATACCGGGATCCCTTTCAAGGGAACTCGCACTGCATCGTAACGGTGTGGAAACACAATACCCACAACGCCACAGGAGCAAGTGTCCGTCTGTGTGAAGTCAGTGCACACATTCAAACGAAAGCACCTGGAGTGGAGCCGAGGTCAAGGTTGAAGAACCTCTCGAATGTGTGGGGTGAGGACCAGCCTGCCGCATCACAAACATCTTGGAGGGAAACTCCTGACAGTAATGCTTTGGAAGCAGCCATACTCCTAGTTGACTGGCAGACTCATAAGTAAGTGAGATAGCCTTGACCACCCACTTGCTCATCCTCTGCTTAGTTGCTGGGCACCCCTTTCTGGGTACCGCAAAAAAAAAAAAAAAAAACTGTTCAGATTTCTTCCACAGGGCAGCTCTGTGGACATAAGCATCTAGGGCCCTAACTGGGCAGAGCAGATATAGTATCTCTTGGTCTGACCTCCGGAACGGAGGAGGACTGAAAGCCTGCAGTACTATAGGTCTTACAATATTAGTAGGAACCTTATGAACATAACCCGGTCTAGGTTGAAGAAAAGCCTTTACCATATAGGGCGCAAATTCCAGGCACAAGGGAGATACCGAGAGAGCTTGAATGTCTCCAATTAATTTGCGAGGAGCAAGACAGTCTTTAGAGTAAGAAACTTCTCAGAAACGTCCTCAATAGGCTCAAAGGGAGTCAAGGAAAGGCCTTCTAAAACAATGGCCCAATCCCAGGCCGGCATGAGGCCTAAGCTTCAAAGTGCCACGAAGGAAACGGGTTAGTAGAGGGATCTCCCCATGAATACACCACGTAAAGGAACGTGGTAAGCAGCTAAGGCCACCACGTATACCTTTAGTGTGGAGGGGGATAACCCTGCAGAGAATCGTTCCTGCAGGAACTCTAGCACTGCACCCACTGGGCAGATAACTGGGTCCAGCTGGTGCTCTCCGTGTGCTTTATAGTTTTCTGGTCGATGACGTCAACCGCATATGACATTCGCATGCCATTGGACTGATTCCATACGTGCTTCATGACGCAATCACGCAGGGACGTTCCCACAGTGTTTCAACACAGTGCGAGTTCCCTTGAAAGTGAATGATCTTTTTTTCCCTTTTGAGTTAATCTTATTTTTCTGACTCCATTGGCAGATATTTGTTCTTGTTTTAAGTGTAAAGTCACTTAACTTTGATACATTTGATACAGTCATTTTGCTTCTCCAGTAAATGTATCTTGATTTACGGAAATAGAAAACATCTTTCATTTAACATCATGATGCTGCTGTGACAATGCTGAATGTTAGACGCACCTGTCAGTCAGTGGGATGGACGAGTCGTGATCCAGACAAACACTGGAGCTGGACAGAGGACTGGATTCAGGGATATTGGGTGGAGCACTAGAGCTGTGTCTGAAGGGTGGAGGACTGGATTCAGGGATGTTGGTTAGAGCACTAGAGCTGTGTGTGATGGGAGGAGGACTGGATTCAGGGATGTTGGGTGGAGCACTAGAGCTGTGTGTGATGGGCGGAGGACTGGATTCAGGAATGTTGGTTAGAGCACTAGAGCTGTGTGTGATGAGCGGAGGACTGGATTCAGGGATGTTGGGTGGAGCACTAGAACTGTGTGTGATGGGCGGAAGACTGGATTCAGGGATGTTGGGTGGAGCACTAGAGCTGTGTGTAATGGGCGGAGGACTGGATTCAGGGATGTTGGTTAGAGCACTAGAGCTGTGCATGTGCATTGGAGGACGGGAGTCCTGGACGTCAGATGCTTTGGGTTCTGATGTCAGCAGCAGGAAAACCTCCTTCAGTGCCTTCACCTCATCTCTCCTCAGTTCATTGACATCAACCATACTGTGAAGAACATGGAAACATTGTTTATCTAGCTCCAACAGAAGAACTTGGCAACAACAAAATCATGGGTTCAATTCCTAGTGAAAAGATGTATACCGTATTTTCCAAAACAAAAGTTGTTTTTTTAACATCTGAAATGTTCTGTGACTTTTATTGTAAAGTGACTTATTATACCCAACTTGTTTTCTTTCAATTAGCACAGGTTTTGTATTTCTTTTTGGAACTGATTGATCGTAAGCCTCACTGATCTGAGCTCATGCAAAGCATTCACTCTGGTTTATCCACCTAAAAAAAACAGAGGTGCATGAGCTCAGATCAGTGAGGCTTACGATCAATCAGTTCCAAAAAGAAATAAAAAACCGGTGCTAATTGAAAGAAAATGTCTCAGGTTACAACTGTAACCCATGTTCCCCGAGAACAGGGACACTGCATCGATTGACGGTATTGGGGAACGCCTCCGTGTGACCGGTGTTTGAAACGCTTATCAACTCACGACAATTGTATTGGCCGGTGACAGCCTATGACGTCACTACTATTGCGACCCAGAAGTATATAAGGGGCACCTAGAGAACTTGCCATCCACTTATTGTCTGAAGGGACTGATCAGCAGCCATCCCTGAGGCATGGCGGAAGACGAAGTGTCTCGTTCCCTGTTCTCAGGAAACACAGGTTACAGTAGTAACCTGAAACGTTCCCTTTCTTAAGGGAACTCGCAGTGCGTTGATTGACGGTATTGGAGAACGATATACCCACGCCAATATGCTGAGGGGAGTGCATGCCAAGAATGGCTGTGAAAAACATCAGAAATGTCTGATTCACTGAAATGCCAGAACCACTCCCCCTTTAGGTCACACACTAGGCTGTCAGTGACATTATTCCCTACGGTCACTGCCCAAGCTTTAAGCCTCAAAGAGGCCTCGGATGAAACAAAGGCTGCTCAGGCTTGGAACCAACAACTTCCAATGGAAGGGGTTCCTTTAAGGGAACATGGCCAGGGTCCGAGAGGAGCCTCATCCAGTCACTTTCTAAGGGTGGCATAACTTTTTTTTACGGTAAATAATGCATGATTCATTTAAATACTCTCCTCCCATAAATTTTGAGCCTGAAAGGGAAACTCCTACAAATGCATATGCAATTAGGAGAGCCGCAAAAACAACTGTCCACGCATTTTCAGCGCTAATTTTTCACTGGTGTTTTAGTAAATCCTGACAGTAGTTTTTTAATGCCAAAAGAGGGTTTGTGCTGGCGCAAGCTGTTAGTAAATCTGGCCCCTAGTCTTGCCAACAACCTGTCTGTTTCCTAAACAGTCTCTAACATTATTTGCCTCAACTTATAGAGGCATCTAATGGGGAGGAATGCAGATAACTGGCAGTAACCAGCTCACACTGGATCATAGAGAGTGTGATCATAGTGCTTTCTAACCCTTGCAAACAAGGGGAGTTACTTGATCCTGGATCCAGCTTGTTTTTCAAAGCCTGTTGGAGGCTGGGCACTTTAAAAGGGAGCTTAGTGAGAGTACCTCCAGCTCTAAGGGCTGATCTAACAGGGAGGCCTCGCAAGAGTCCTTCAACCTTCCGATAAGACTAGGGGGACCAAGTACTCTACAGAACGAACCTCAAGATGGTTTGGAGTACTAGGCTCAACCTGGTAAGTCTTGACCAGGCTATGGGCTATAATAAGAGAGTCTCCATGGGAGTCTGCAAACGTGATACTCAATGCTTTTGTAATCCTCAGCACCCAACTAGTTAGGGAGGCCTAACTACTTAATAGCGAGACTACTAGCAGAGCTAGCCTTAGAAGCAAGATGATCTCACATAATCTGTGGGCCTGGGTATACTTATTTCACATTGCTAATGGGCAGTGCACTCAGCAGAAGTGCTTATCGACCCTTGAAGCAAGGAGAGTACAAATCTTACGCTACTGGACTATTGAGGAGGTCCACAGTAAGGTCTACCACTTTGAATGTCACAGGCGTCGTCAGTCGGCTGTGCTAAGGCTCTAAGGGAGTGTACTCAAAACCGACCCAAATGGGAAGGAGTACTTGATCTTTCTCTACCTGAGCCTCAGTGGTGCAGGGAGATTAAACTAGAGCTATGAGTAGCAAAGCACTCTAATAATGACCCTAACAAGAGTAGTACTATCAGCATGACCCTGAGAAATGCTCTAAGGTCGAGGCCTTTTATCTTGTATTACAATACAGGTTGTCTTGTCCTGCTAGCCCAAGGGAAATGGATGCCTCAATTGAGAGGCCAATGACACTCAACCCTGTGACTTGAAATTAAATTCAAGGAACCTAGAGGGAAAAACCTTAACTCAAGGCCTAGCTGGATAGTCTAGCTACTAATTCACCTCTGAAGAGTGGAGGCATCAGCACACTGCTTCTTACTCTCGAGTGAGAGAAAGGCCTGACACCGCCCAGGAGATACCTGCATGGGAGGCTTTAGGAGATTGCCTGGTACCTATGTTATCCACCTTTATCCTTAAGCATTTGATGCCTAATGCAAAAGTGGGCCTAGGCTAGGCTACACTTGTAGTAAGAGGAGGCCAGTACCAGGGAAACTAGACCTTTCAGAAGATAAACTGATGGCTCTAAAGAACCTACACTCAGACACTGAGGGGCTCAGGGTGAGGATGCTTAGCAGACCGCCTTCAAAATTCCTAGTACTTATGCCTAAGCCAGATATTCTGTGAGGGCCGACACACGAATATCATCTGTCTGAAGTTCAGAGCTATAGTCTTATTTCAAACGACTCTTTAAAGTTAGAGGAGACCTGCTATTCTAATACAAGGTGGCAATCAAGGTGGCGAGGGCCACCGCTTGGTGTTGTAGTCTATCTGGAGCTTGTACAGAGCGGTGGCCTCAGTAGAATAACTCCTGATTGGAAGGAAGCCATCTCACGGTACACAGAGTATATCTGTTTGATGCTCGGATGAACGGAGGCCTAACTAGAGAATTTTCCATGAGATGAAGCCAACCTGTTCACTACTGGATTTGCCCTACCCACTACATAAACCTGACGACTCTAAAACAAGAGGAGGCCTATGGAATGGGTATGCATAGCCTACCTATATAAGGGAACTTCAGGGCCCTAATAAAATACTCCTATAAGAAACCCTAACCAACACACCCCTTAATACTTTCTAAACAGAGAACCGAGGTCTATTGTTCAACCTTACTAATTCTCGTAAAGGGTGGAGACCTACAAAGCTCATCCTGCTGCTCGTAGAGCGGGGCCTAACACTATTCTCAGAATTAAGGCCTACCACCCTTAAAGCTTGAAAGGGCACACTCACTACCAAGCCCGACGCCAGACCTTCAGAAGGGATCCATATTGAAGGAATAACTCATCATAGGTCCAGCCTCAGGCCTGATGTAAAAAGAGCCAGGCATGAAAGAAGTGAAGAGGGTGGCTGCTTTTCACCCACAGAGGAAGGGGATCCTTCATCATGCTGGATCACCTCCCTCAAATCCTTCTTCTTCCTAGAGTCGTGTCTTCTCTGCGACCTGCTTATATCCTCGAATCCTCGAACCGGAACGGCCCAGGACCCCTGGCTGTCTGAGTGCGGATTCGGACCTCAGTGAAATGCAAAATCTAAATGCAGCTGAATGCGCCTTCGCCTCTCTGAACTTATCCACCACCGCCTCAACGGAGGTGCCGAAAAGTTCAGATGGCGAAACCGGTGCATCGAGAAGAAAGCCCTTTTCTTTCTCCCTGATGTCAGCCAGGTTCAAACACAGATGTCTCTCCGTGGCCACCATCAATGCCATTGACTTTCCGATCATGGCAGCGGTTTGTTTGGTGGCCCGGAGAGCCAGATCTGTGGTGCGGCAGGGGAGAGACCCTGACCCCCGGTCCAAATCCTTCAGCAGATCAGCCTGGTATGCTTGTAACACAGACATTGTGTGAAAAGCAGCACCAGCCTGACCCGCCACCATGTGTGCATTTAAGCGAGATGTCATCTTCAGTGGCTTGGAAGGCAGGACCGGAGCATTCAGTGTCGATGCCTCTCCAGCTGAGAGTTTGCTCGCTGATGGCAATGAACGAGTGCAGAATACTGGTTCTTCCATGCCTTTTTGATCTCAGTGTGTAGGGAAAAAGAAAATCCTCTTTGTGTCAAAGCGACTGAACACAACACGAATTAAAATCAAGCACACAAAACATGCGCTAAGCGCACATATTTGTATTTGTGCCGAATGAGAGAAGAAAGTGAGCCCGAGTTATAATGCCACTATAATTTATGTTTGAATTATATTTCATTCTCTTCTGTTGTGAATACCATTCAACTTAAAAGATTTTTTGTGGAGTGAGGAAAACTAAAATACATGCATTTATAGTGTTTTGAAGGTAACAATAATATGTGATTTATTCACTGATGCAACTTACCTGAGGTTTTTTTCTCTCAAAAATGCCATTTTGACCCAAACTGACTAGTAGTCACGTGCAACTTAATTTCACTTTGGATAAAACAAATGTAACAAATGTGGAGAAAGTCTTATTGGATAGTGGGTCTTTGTGCTTTCCAATCCAGTGATTGTAGAGTTACAGTATGCATCAATACTGTATTGACAATGCACATTAATAATGCTAATTTATGCATCTACCTGCTGCTCCAGGAGGATAAAATCAGCTGTGGAAACCTGAAAACTTGTTTTGTAGAGAATCTATTTCCAGTCCCAGAAATAAGATTCTCCCACATGGATCAGAGCGGGCTTTGTTGAGATTTATTGTCAGAACGGTAGTTTGACAAACACATCTGTCTGAGACGTCGTCGCCTGATCCCTGCTGTCTGCGGCTAAAAACAGATCTCCTAAACCAGACATTCACATACAATGCCCTTGAAGGCTAACCTCAGGTCTGTGCCTCAGTTGAATACATCGGTTCTGATGACGGATGTAAGCAGGTGCCGGTGCTTAAAGATCTGTAAGCATCCTGGATTTGTAACCCTGAAGATGCTGTGAATAGATGATGGGGAAAATTCCTCCATCCTTCTTTAAAACAAGGAACTGCACTGACTATAAACACTCATGTTTTGTTGATTCATAGCTGGAGAGAGATTTACTGTTACTACCTCAGAAGACACAGAAGCCCTTGGTGGACATAACGGAGTTACCGTATATTGTGTATTTTATGCCACTCTTGACTCTTGTGAATATATTAAATGTGATAGGTGGGCAGAGGCTGCAACCATACGCAGATCAAGACTTTCGACACGTCTTATTAGATTATATTAGACCCCGCAGTCGGTGTGAGTGACTGACTCGATGAATACACTGATTCATCGTAACTTTCTCTGAGGAATACAGCTGTAGTATTTCTCAGAGTTCACATCCAATGCTTTCAATTAAATGATCTGATGACAGACTGAGAGACCCACCACACCTAAACCACAGTGGCTCAACATCAATAGCGATGTTCCCATCCACCATTTCCATTTTTAATTTGGTTTAATTCCCTCCTGAAGCGTCTCACACGATTGCGTTCCCAAACACCAGCATCCAAACGCAAGAGAACATGACAGCGTTTAGAGTGTGTTTCGTCTGACGCTCTGAGACACACTCATTTATGACTGAGGGGAAAAGAGCCAGATTGCAGCAATTTACAGTTTTATTATTGATATTTAGTGCCAATTTCCCAGGAAGTGTTAATATTGTTCTCTTGAACACATGGGTTGATGATTTATGCGGCATAACTTTAATACACAACTTTGGATGGAAACATAGCTAATGCAGTTTGCCTTTTGAAGATAAAAATTTAAGCAAACATTAAGAATTAACCAAATTTAAAATAATTTTCTGTAAAAAAGTTATATGTCCAATTTGGATGTTAAAATATTTTCTTGTATCTTATCTATTTTAATATTCATAGTCACTATACGATAGTTATTCGTAGATTCAGAAGAGTGAAACAGAGACTCCAGGCTGCTGTCATACATTAAACATGGTAAATTAATGTAAAATTGCTGAAATAGGTGATAAATGCACCATATTTATGCTTTACACAAGCTGTATATGTGAAAGCAACTTCTGTAACCCTTTCAAAACAGTGATGTGTTTGTTTGAGCTGCTCAACATGTAAACTGGACTACCTCTTTGTCCAACCAGTGGCAGACAGGCCAAGTTTTTAGGAAACCTGTTGGGTAACAATCATTATTTTTTATAACAATCAAATATTTTAACATATGTGTTGTTTTCATTTGGAGAGGTCAAGATGTGCAAACAGTAGCAGTTCAGGTAAAGTTACAACAATGCAATGCAGCTGTTCATGACGTGAGAAATATCCTCCTTACTGTTTAACTTTTGGATTTCTAGATCACGAGCAATTTAGGGTTTTCATCATTCAACTTTTCAGAGACATCCATGAGGTTGTGTCGAACCTGCGGAGGAAACGCAATGAGGCATTAACTACATTTACATTTATGCACAATTGCATTCATTCAATTACCAGATCAACTTACAAATGAGGAAATGAGCAATATTAGCAGTACGGCAAGACCAAAACATATCGAGTAAATAAGAAGTGGTGGTGTATTAATTAAGAACAAGCAAATAAGATATAATCCAAAAGCATGGTAGTTATGTGGAGAATAAAGATGAAAAAGAGCCTGAGCTAATGAAGAAGGTTGCAGAAGCTTGAGCACGATAAATAAACGGAAGTGACATGCAATAAATAAGAGACTCCCTAAAGATTTACCTGAATGGAGAAAAGCCTGGGATAAAGCTCTGGTTTATGTGATTCTATAAAATCAGAGGTGACCTTGGCCATGGCAACTGCTTCCATCCTCTTCCCAGCATCAAGAAGACATTCAACAAGGTGTCTGAATAGAAAGACAACATGAGATACGAGCCTTCACTCCCTTCCCTCGGACACAAATCTGTCTGTGTTTTACAGCAGGCCTTTGCCTATTTGAATTTCCAATGCAATCTCTTTGACAAAAGACTTTAGAGTCAAGGCAAAGAGTCAGATTCAATTTAAGATCAATGACAAAGATCGTATACATTTTATTAGAGATGAGTTTTCATTGTGCTCCAGGATCACATGGCTACAACTATAAAACGGTCATAAAAGAGTTTGATCACATCATAAGGATTTATATGAGTTGACTTAATAAGTGTAAGTGGTGTAAAACACGGCAGAAACCCAACATATAAATGAAGGTGCAGCACATCTATGAGATCTGAACCAAATCTTCTTCAAAGGTCATGACAGCCTCCAAAAAGCCAAACTCTTAAAAAAAATTACATTAACTCTATTTGATATCATATAATAAATCTACATATGAATCTCACAAAAATGTGCAAATTACACCGCAAAATCTAAAGAACTAGCATAAAGAAAGTGAAACTTCAGCACTTTGTTGTGAAAATTACTCAATTGTGATTCTCAATAAATTCTCAGTCTTTTTTAAATCCACATTTTTAAGGCAAGATATACAGATCAATGAGGTAAAAACTAAAATATGTCACCAGTTGATTGATCACACTATATTAAGACAATTGTTTTGTATTACAAGTTTTATAAAATGTTATGTTTAGATGCAAATGTGGAATCTCTAAATTGAATAAAGCCTGGATCAAAAATCTTTTTACATTTTGGATATCGCTTTTTATCTCTCAAGAAATAAAAAAATACAGCCAGTTTTTAGGAATAAAATGTTATACGCATCAGTTCATGATATATGAACAAACTCCTCTGTAAAAGCCTTCAGAATATAGATATGAATAAATCTGTAAAGTTTGGTGTATGTAAAGCTGCTGGAGATTTCTGATTTCTGCAGGACAAAAAAACTGATATGAAATGTAATCTTACAGATGCAAATAGACAAACTCAAATAAACACTTAAAGTCCCCCTGTGGTGGAAATCCAGCTTTTAATGTTGTTTATGTGTCTATGTGGTGTTTTTAAACAAACCATATACAAAATTCATAAGTCGACACCATTGCTGAATATTTTCTCCTTAAAACTGCAGAGCACCAAAGACAGTCTCAAAAACACGCTTTGAAATCGCTGGTGTTTCTGACGTCACAAACTACCTTGTAACCAATCAGATCAACGTGTGATCGTCAACCAGTGGATCTCTGAGTGGAGGCGGGGCTCATTTGCATATTCATAGAACCGCGTATACTAAATGAGGCAAGGGTGTCGAGTTACATTCAAGATATTTTAAGGCATGAAGAATTTTCAAGGATATAACATGTTATAAACACAGATGCATGTATGTATAAGGTAAAGCTACAATTTTCACTTAGAAATACTCACAAATAATTAAGAAATTTTGAAGTAGAAGATTTTATTTTCTTGTTCACAGTGTGCCTTGGGCGCATAAAACAATAATTGTCACCTACATCATAGTTCAGCCCTCCATGCATGGTCAGGATCCTGAACCTCCTCCAGAGCCTTGACCACCTGAGTGAGAGAAGGAACCAGGTTCTGACGCTTCCCGGGCCTCAGGAACAGCCTGACGGACTGCAGGAACAGCAGAGAGGCGTTGAACACCAGGAAATGATATCTAATGAAGAAAGAATGAGGCGGGGGAGAAACAGATAGAGATGGGAATAAAAAAAGCCTGATTAATTATTTAAGCTATCACTGTTGGGAAGATCAGAATCCGATTTTTCCGTACATCTCAATTTATACGGCATGCTGGGCTCAGATCTGAAACCTAGTGAAAGTGTAATGAGAGGCCTTTCAAAGAGCCACGGGAGACCTCAATGTCCATGAGAAATAAAGCAATTAATGCAGGATGGGTGAGTCTCAGCAAGAGACGGTTGAAGACTCTATTTCAGAGTCGCTAATTTATCCACCAGAGAACGCCGTGTGAATTCAAAAAATAAAAAAATACAGCCAGAAACTGAAAAAAATCACGTTTTTGTCACGTTTTGGGTTTGTTCATGTCATGTTTCCATGTCTGTCATGTGATTCCCTGTTTGTCATGTTAAGCTGCCATGTGTCTTTTGTCATTTGTTAATTGTCTGATCATTGTTCACAGCTGTCCCTTGTCTTGTCATTAGTCTGTGTATTTAAGCCCTCATGTTTGCCATGTGTCTTGGTCTAGTATTGTTCCCTGTAACCACTGTTTGTGAGTCCATGTCCATGTCCATGTCCATGTCCATGTCCATGTCCATGTCCATGTCCATGTCCATGTCCATGTCCATGTCCATGTCCATGTCTTGTTTTGAGTCCATGTCCATGTCCATGTCCATGTCCATGTCCATGTCCATGTCCATGTCCATGTCCATGTCCATGTCCATGTCCATGTCCATGTCCATGTCCATGTCCATGTCCATGTCCATGTCCATGTCCATGTCCATGTCCATGTCCATGTCCATGTCCATGTCCATGTCCATGTCCATGTCCATGTCCATGTCCATGTCCATGTCCATGTCCATGTCCATGTCCATGTCCATGTCCATGTCCATGTCCATGTCCATGTCCATGTCCATGTCCATGTCCATGTCCATGTCCATGTCCATGTCCATGTCCATGTCCATGTCCATGTCCATGTCCATGTCCATGTCCATGTCCATGTCCATGTCCATGTCCATGTCCATGTCCATGTCCATGTCCATGTCCATGTCCATGTCCATGTCCATGTCCATGTCCATGTCCATGTCCATGTCCATGTCCATGTCCATGTCCATGTCCATGTCCATGTCCATGTCCATGTCCATGTCCATGTCCATGTCCATGTCCATGTCCATGTCCATGTCCATGTCCATGTCCATGTCCATGTCTTGTTTTGAGTTTTCATGCCACGCCATGTTTTTGTTTCATGTTTGGTTTTGTTTATAATAAACTGCACTTGGGTTCTCATCTCTCAACTTGCCTCCAGTGGATCGCTATTACAGATTTTAGGAATCAAATGTTATAAGGATCAGTTCATGATATCTGAACAAACTCCTCTGTAAAAGCCTTCAGATATGAATAAATCTGTAAAGTTTGGTGTATGTAAAGCTGCAGGAGGTTTCTGCAGGGGAAGTCCCCCTGTGGTGAATATCAAACTTTTAATGTTGTGTATATGTCTATGTGGTGTTTTTAAACAAACCATATACAAAATTCATAAGTCGACACCATTGCTGAATATTTTCTCTTTAAGACTGCAGCGGACCAAAGACAGTCTCAAAAACACGGGAGACCTCAATGTCCACGAGAAATAAAGCAATCATTGCAGGATGGGTGAGTCTCAGCAAGAGACGGTTGAAGACTCTATTTCAGAGTCGCTAATTTATCCACCAGAGAACGCCGTGTGAATTCAAAAAATACAGCCAGAAACTGAAAAAATCACGTTTGTCACGTTTTGGGTTTGTTCATGTCATGTTTCCATGTCTGTCATGTGATTCCCTGTTTGTCATGTTAACCTGCCATGTGTCTTTTGTCATTTGTTAATTGTCTGATCATTGTTCACAGCTGTCCCCTGTCTTGTCATTAGTCTGTGTATTTAAGCCCTCATGTTTGCCATGTGTCTTGGTCTAGTATTGTTCCCTGTAACCACTGTTTGTGAGTCCATGTCTTGTTTTGAGTTTTCATGCCACGCCATGTTATTGTTCAATGTTTGGTTTTGTTTATAATAAACTGCACTTGGGTTCTCATCTCTCAACTTGCCTCCAGTGGATCGCTATTACAGATTTTAGGAATCAAATGTTATAAGGATCAGTTCATGATATCTGAACAAACTCCTCTGTAAAAGCCTTCAGATATGAATAAATCTGTAAAGTTTGGTGTATGTAAAGCTGCAGGAGGTTTCTGCAGGAGAAGTCCCCCTGTGGTGAATATCAAACTTTTAATGTTGTGTATATGTCTATGTGGTGTTTTTAAACAAACCATATACAAAATTCATAAGTCGACACCATTGCTGAATATTTTCTCATTAACACTGCAGCGGACCAAAGACAGTCTCAAAAACACGGGAGACCTCAATGTCCACGAGAAATAAAGCAATCATTGCAGGATGGGTGAGTCTCAGCAAGAGACGGTTGAAGACTCTATTTCCGAGTCGCTAATTTATCCACCAGAGAACGGCGTGTGAAGAAGCAGAGAGCATCCGAGACGCGTTTCCTCTGGAAGTGCCGGAGCGCTGATACAGTAATGCACTGATTACACATCCATCCCTTGATACTTTGTTACTTTCCTAGTGTTAATATTTCAAAGTTTACTCCATGTGAAGTTCCTTAGTGTTGAGATGACAGGCGTTGATGATTGATGATCTGACATGATGCCTATGTATTTAAATTCTCTGCACGCATGGTAAAGCTTAAAGCACTTTCCTTTCCATATCAGCGGCTGTTTCAGAGGTTGTGGTGTAATATTGCAACCCTGCTGTTAATGAGAAACAAGAACGACAGTATATA
>FLSR01001433.1:0-18636 GCA_900092035.1 Leuciscus waleckii
TTCCCCACTGGTTCCGTCCAGCCCTGCAACTCATGTGATCCCTCCCAGCCTCCCTCTCCCGCCTCCTCTAACAGCCAGTTCCTCAGCCCTGCCTCCTCTCGTTCCCTTTAATCCCTCTTCATCTCCGGCACAGAACTGTGAGGATCTGCATTGGTTCTGCAGGCCACCAGTTCCGCCTAGTCCAGAAAATCCTGGCTCCATCTCCAGCCTCAGTACCCATCACTCCACTGCGGCCTGTAAACCCATCATCTGTGCTTTGGCTCCATCGGAAACCATCATCCTTATGACTCCACTGGGCTCCCTTGTCCCACCGGCTCCACTTTGGTCAGACGTCGTCTTGCCTACACCTTCGGCTCCATCTGGCTTTGTCTTCCCCTTGGCTTCGCCTCCATCCTCTGTTCCACCGGCTTCGCCTCAGTCTCCTGGTTTCCATGCTCCACCTTGGATGCTCGTCGCTATGGTTCCAACTCGGTCTCCAGCGCCAGCTGTGTTGCGTGGGCTCTTCGGCTTGTCAGCTCCACCTTGGTCTCCATCTACAGTGGAGTCTCCATCGGTCGTCCCCAGGGTGTCGTCTGCCAAATCTCCACCATGGGTCCTCCCTCCATCGACTCTGCCCTGCGGCCTCATCCTGGCTGGTCTCTGGACCAACATCTGGCTCCTCCTGCTCCAGCTTCCCCCTTGGCTCCTCCCATCCTCCACTCCCCCATGGACTTATGCGTTGGACTTTATTTAATTTTGCCCCTTTCCAGTTCCTCGTCCCCCTCCAGAGCCCCCACCCTCCCTCCTCAGTTGGACTATTTACGAAGGGGGTATTCTATGAGGGTTATGTTTGATTGTGTTTTAGTTCAGTGCCTGTCTTTTGACCCAGTTTCCCACTGTGTCTGATTAGTTATCCTGTTCACCTGATTATCTTGTTAATTATCTCTTTATCTCCTGTGTATTTATACTCCTTGTTCTGTTCAGTTCTTTGTCTTGTCTCGTTTATGCGTAGTGGTTTATTTCTCCTGTGATGTGAGTTTTCCGCCTATACCGAGTTTTTAATTAAAGACTGTTCCAGTGATATATTCATCTTTGTGCACTTCATGGGCCCTATTTTAACGATCTGAAACGCAAGTATCAAGCGCGAAACGCAAGTAACTTTGTGGGCGGGTCTTGGGTGCTGTTGCGATTATACCAGCAGGATAAATGACTCTTGCGCCCGACGCAAATCTAAAATGGGTTGGTCTGAAGTAGCTTCATTATTCATAGATGTGGTTTGGGCATAACGTGAAATAAACCAATCAAAGCGACATCTCACATTCCCTTTAAGAGCAGGCGCGCTTGTTCCATGGCGGTTTGCTATTATAACGGCGGATTTGCCAGGTGCATGCCAGGAGCGGTTCACATCCGAGGAGACCGTTCTCGTCAGGGTCGTAAAAGACAGAGAAGTGACATTGTATGGGGATGGGAGAAACCCACCCAAATTAGCTTCGGTTAAACAGGCGTATTAAAATGTTGGTAAATGTGTAAGCTTTTATTAGCGTTTAACCGAAGCTAATTATGCCTATTTTTTCACATCTTCATGGACACAACAATGATTTCCCTCGTGTGTTAATATTTTTCCTTGTAATAATGTATGGTTTTCTAAAAATGAGAACTGCTGCGTCTGTGTGTAGATTAGATAAGCAAAGTGCATGCGCGTTGTGCACACGCTACATTGATTATGGCCAAGCATGCGCCCTTAAAAAGTCAATGGCACCTTTCACACAGCAATCCAGGTAAATTACCGTAAAATTGCCAGAATTACCGGTAAATACACAAATATGCTGTTCACACAAGCAACACCGTTCTGGCTTTTTGCCAGTAAGAGACCATTCACACATCAGCTCCAAAATATCTGTAAATTCTGTGATGTCAGTCATCGGAAGTGATCTTTAAATGCACATAGTTTCACTATCTGTTTAATTTGACAAATAAATTGGACGTCTGAGTGAAAGCCATTAGGGGATGGTCAAACAAAATGCGTTTTTGCTCTTAAAAACACGAGACGTGCATAATAGTATCACTGCAGAGCCTTAGCGCTGATGAATGAAAAAGAAGGCTGGGTCTCGAGCGCAACACATTGAAAAAGCTGTGAGACGTGGCATAACGGTCAAAGATGAACATCTTGCACATATTTAAATAGAAAAACAATTAAAAAGCTTATTGTAAACAGCACTGAGTAATCACGTCATCTCCATAAGAACTTTATAATTGGCCCAAAGCAGACTTCTTACGTCAGCACGGTCTGACGTTGTGCATGATCATTCCGGTAATCTTCATTCCGCGTTCACACAGACCACATTACCGGTAATTTACTGGTAATGTTACAACTTCCCTTACTGGTAAATTGCCAGAATGAATTTACCGATAAATTTGAAAGGTCCTGTTCACACATGATCCCTTACTGGTACAGTCTGTGAGACTGTATGTATGAAAGGGGCTAATACATCATCCAAAATGTGTTTGTCTCACCTTGATTCACTAGAGGTAAGCTTATTATAAGTGTTTATCTTTTAGACCTAGCAGGATTGTTTCATGGGGAAATTTAGTAAAATCTCACTTGATTTATTAAAAAGAGGAAACAAATTATTATAGTCCGCATGATTCCTACTTAAAATGAGGGAACGAGTTAGTAAATTGTGGTCACAATTGACTAGAACGAGAGAACAAATTCTGTATTCATGGCCACAATATACATATTTTTTCACGCATGTCATGTGTAGGGCTCAGTAAGGTTGACACGGAGCATGCTAAATCTAGAACCTCCGGGGAATTAAAAAAAATGCAGAACTGAGGGCGAAAGCTTGTGAAAGAGCTCGTAATAAAACAATAATCAACATTGGCTTAGTTTTTCGGAGATGCCAAGAGAACCGATGGATTTGAAATGTTGTAAAATGGACGTGGAGATGACGTCTTTATTACTCAACTGGTGAGTAAGGAATTTTATTGAACAGATAAATTGCCAAATGTAGCTCTCTAACAGTTCATTGTAAAGCATTATCTATTGTGAAGGGTCATATTCATCTGCACAGTCATGCAGAGCGAGTTCACTATTCATCTGCACAGTCATGCAGAGCCGAAGTTCACAAAAAAAAAAAAAAGTTTTCTTCCGCAAATGTATGCAGTTTTAGTTTTTTTAACCATTGACAAAAGCTATATAGTACTACATTATAGTCCAAAGACAATGAAGAAGATTCAAACTGAAGCATGTTTATTAAAACAAAGTAAACTCAGGCAATCCACATAGATGCAAGACAGCATGCAAGCACAAACAATAACGGACAATGAGAAACAGAATAACTTGAAAGGTGACAAACTCAAATACAAACAGGTGTGCTCTAATTAGGAACATAATGAATAACCATGACAACTGATAAATGACGTGCAAACAGTAACAAAGGCAGAAGTCAACAAAAAAGAAACATAATAAGAGTCCATGAAAATGAAACTAAAGCTAAACTGAACATAATGGTGACACAAAGTGTACCTTTAATATTAATTTTGTATTGAAATGTTTCATTTTTTTAACAGATTAAAAAACAAAATAATATTAATCAATATTTACGTATATCCATGTACCTTTGATTCACTAGTCCAATATTTACATTTATTGAAATCGAAATTTCACAGAAAATGTATGACCTGACTTCTGTGTTCTGCTTAGAAATGCTGCAATAATACCAAAGTCTAATCCGCTCATGATCATTCTGTCTGAATTCTGTGTATAGTTCAAAGAAAGACAGTTTGACACTCTAGCCCATCAATATTGCGAAAGTTGTCATTTTACCTGATGTCTGTCTCTCTTAGGTGAACATCTGGTGAAATGCCTGAAAATGATCGATAATTTTTTTTTTCAGGAAGCCTTTTAATGATTTATTTATATTTATTATGATACATACAGGGCAGAAAAAGAAAGAAAGAATTATACACCTAAAAAAAACTATTTGGAAAAGGGAGGTAATGATTAAAATAAATAAATAAATAAATACATGAAGGTAAACAAAATAGAAAGAGTGGTAAACAAAATTATATGCAAATATCATCTGGATGGTTATGTAGAAGTGGAATATTTTGTGCCTGTGATGGAAAAGTGTTAATCACCAATCGAGTTGCAAGAGTGCATTTGAATGCAAAAAAGGGCATCCAGATTTAGAGAATGATGTACTTGATAAAACTGGATAAAAAGTTAACCTTATTGTGCCATATGCATTATGAAGACTAAACATAATAAACACGTTTGGTAGATTTGTATCCTTGTAGGTTTTAGAAGCAAATTTGTGGATACTGTAATCAAATACAGTTGAAAATAGCCTGTTAACTGTCAGTGTGCTGGTAGGATTATTTATTGCCTTTTTTTCCCTATCACATATTTTAGTACTGTTTTGAAATGGTACCCAACTTTTTGGGCAAAAATTCAACTTTTTGTGATATCAAAAATTTTAACACACCATGAAAGACATTTGGGACTCTGGATCACAAAACCAGTCACAAGTCACACGGGTATATTTGTGGCAATAGCCAACAATACATTGTATGGGCCATAATTATCGATTTTTCTTTTATGCCAAAAATCATTAGGATATTAAGTAAAGATCATGTTCCATGAAGATATTTTGTAAATATATCAAAAAAAATTTTTTTTTTTGATGAGTGAATACAGCACAATCGCGAACATAAATGGACAACTTTAAAGGCATTTTCTTAATGTTTCGACTTGTTGAACATATGGCTTTTTGTTGCATCACTTGCCTTTATAAATCTGATTTAAAATAAACAAACTGTGCTTCTTACTCATTGACTTTCATCAAAGTTTGGACTGTTAAACTAAGATGAACATTAACTAATGTAGAAAGATTAACTCTGGGGTTGCTGGATATTGCTGCCAAAAAGCAGAGAAGCCGTGGGAACTGGGATGTTAGAAAAGGACAGGTCAATATTTAAATTTGTCTTGTAAGTTGGGGGGGTTGAGTTGAGTAGGGGCCTTAGTGGCTTATATTTTAAAAATACTTAAATGTAACGTATCATTATTTTAATTATAATTATTTCGATTTATTATTATGGTCAGCCACTTTATACGATCATCTCATAACAGCTGTGTTGTAAAGGAACTCACTACATGTGTCTATCTCCATTGGTATTTGTACAGCAAATTTCTGTATTATCGATTATCTCAAAGGGATACTCCACCGTTTCTTCATATTAAATAAACCCACTATGCGTAGTGGTTTATTAAATAAACCACTACGCATAGTGGGAAGAGGATCAGGCGTGACTTTTTACTGCGCAGAGTGAGAAGAGGATATACTGGGCTAAGCTAAGTGCTATCAAAGTGTCACCGCGCGCCAGAGCGATTAAGTGCACGCACTGAGATGAGAGAGGTATGTATCAACTCGTCTTAGTTAAGGGAATAACAGAGTTTAATATGAAAAAACGGTGGAGTATCCCTTTAAAAAGAATATTAGGTTCTGCTCCACTTGTTGCTAAATTTACTTATTTGATTGCATTTCGTTCATCCGTGATGCCTCACAAGAACATCTTCCCATTTGAAAACTAAAAATGATCTTCCACTGTCTAGTATATTCTGGTGCGTTCTGCAAAGTGTTTGTTAGTAAGGAAGATCAAATACTTGATCTAATACTTCCTTGACTATTTAAAAAGCTTAGTGCATTCATCATGTTTAAAGGGCCCCTATTATGCTATTTTAAAGTCTCCTAATTTTGTTTTGGAGGTCAGATTTACATGCATCAAAGATCAAAAAATTATTTCATTTTCTCATCATATACATTGCACATCACATTTTTCAATGATTCTCAAATGACGATGGATGAATCAGTCTCTCTAAATCCCTCCTTTCCGCGAGCTACTCTGCTCTGATTGTCCAGATAGCCCAGTCTGTTGTGATTGGTCTACCATGTACAGTGCTTGTCGGACACAAAAACGGCCATTACCTTAACTGAACGTCAGCTCTGTCCAGAGGCTTCAGCAATTGTACACCGTACACTAAAGACAGTAACGAATGATGACGTCGATTTTACCGTATCAATCTGAGCGTGAGTCCGAATACGAAACATTGGAATAACTAGTTAATCAACCCGAACCTCCATCGCAAGGACGACTTGAGCAGGACGTTTCTCAGTGATACCTACTAGTTTGAGGTACATTATTAGATGTTGCAATTGTAATTCCTCACCATCAGCATTAACAAGCGTATGTCCATCAACAAACCCATGTTTATATTTCTAATTTATTGCGGTGCACATGTGGGAACTGTATCAATAATGGTGCATACGTTAGCGAAGCTCTAGTGTGAATGACTGATGTAACATAAAACGTTATCTTTACTCACAGTAGTAAGAACGTCTCGGTTACGCATGTAACCCTCGTTCCCTGAAGGGTTGAGATCACTTCAGGGAGCCCTATCATCTTCGAGTATCTACAGAACGAGCCAATGCACATTGGCGTGCGAGATTTGTATCTTGTGCCCCGCAGTGCGGGTATAAATACTGAAGCGGATGCATGCACCTTTTGTTTTTCACTGAGGAGCCGAGATTGTGACGGCCGTACAGCGATGGTCAGCAACCGTGGTGACAGGACATAACGTCTCCCGTTCCCTCCTTCAGGGTACGAGGGTTACATACGTAACCGAGACGTTTACTTTCAGTCGTCACGTTCGACGTTACTTCGACGTGCCAACATAATTGGGACCCCTATGGAAAACACCATGGCTGCTGCCATTTTCAGTGCCCTGAGGAAGCTTCTCAGATCCCCTACTTACTGGGGCGGAAGGCTTTGCACTGGGAGAGTTCGAACTGTTGTTCGAACCCACACATTGGAACTATTGGATAACACTGGGAAAGCGTGCCTTTCCAGAGGAGAGGGACGCTGCGAAAGCCACATCCTGCCCAAAGGGGGGAAACATACACATGTGAGAATGCACATATGAGAATACACATATGGACTGGCTGGTTAGGGGCAATACGACATATGGAATGTCACTGGGGTGGCTCCAGCCAGAGAAGGGGGAGACTACACCTGACAGTGACAGGAGAGCGGACTCTGCCAAGGGAAAGACACGGGTTCACCGCAGGGAGCTGATCGTGGAAGAATACACATATGGGATCACCGTAGGGATCACAACATATGGGACCCAGTCTAGCACAGGTACACAACATACGAGTACTAGACCTGGCGTCAGATGCTCTGCCACGTCTGACTGCCGAAGGGTGCATAGGAGCTCTACAGAGTTCGCCAAGTGGGGAACTCGACTGGAGCAAAAAGCGAACATATCCACTCCATGTGAAGGGGAGTGGCGCAGCAAGTTGACACTAGAGTGGGAACTTCGGTGTTACTGGCTAGTGGAAGCGAGCACACAGGAAGAAACCGTCTCAACACTTAGGCTATAAAACCTAGCGAACGTGTTAGGTGTCGCCCAGCCCGCAGCTCTACAGATATCTATCAGCGAGGCGCCGTGTGCCAGTGCCCAGGAAGAAGCGACACTCCTAGTGGAGTGGGTTCTCAACCCGAGCGGGCAGGGCACGCCTTAGGCTTCCTAAGCAGAGTCGATGGCATCCACTATCCAGTGGGCCATCCTCTGCTTGGAGACAGCCTTTCCAGACGAGGTCTGAGGTCCTGAGGCTTTGTGTTCTGTCCACGTAAAGGCACGAACTGGACAAAGAAAAGCCAGGGCTGGGTCTGGCTCCTCTGAGGGCAACGATTGCAGGTTCACCACCTGGTCCTGGAAGGGAGTGGTAGGAACCTTGGGCACGTATCCAGGCCAAGGTCTCAGAATCACGTGAGAGTTAGCCGGGCCGTATTCTAGGCACGATTCGTTGACCGAAAATGCATGCAGGCCCCCTACCCTCTTGATGGAGGCCAATGCAACCAGGAGTACTGTCTTACAGGACAGAACTTTTAGCTCTGCTGACTGCAAAGGCTCAAAGGGTGGTCTCTGAAGTGCCGAAAGGACCAGAGACAGATCCCAAGAGGGTATAGAGAGTGGCGAGGAGGATTTAGTCTCCTCGCCCCCCTCAGGAACCTGACAATCAGGTCGTGCTTTCCAAGCGATTTACCCTCAACTGCATCGTGATGTGCGGCGATAGCGGCAACATACACTTTAAGGGTGGAGGGAGACAGCGTTCGCTCCAGCCCTTCTTGCAGGAAGGAAAGTACTGCTCTAATCAAGCAGTTCAGGGTTCTCCTGGTGAAAAGAACACCATTCATCGAACAGGTTCCTCATAGAGGGGGCTCTAGCGGAAATGATGGTGTCAACTACTGCCTGGGGTAGGTCACCTAGAACCTCTGTGTCCCGTCCAGGGACCAGACATGGAGTTTCCAGAGGTCTGGACGTGGGTGCCATAGGGTGCTAGTTCGGGGAACCAGGTCCGGTTGGGCTAATATGGCGCAACGAGCAGGACCTGCTCCTCGTCCTCCCTGACTTTGCACAGAGTCTGTGCAAGAAGGCTCACTGGGGGAAATGCACACTTGCGTAGACCCCGGGGCCAGCTGAAATAGTTTCAGTGGTGGCGCTGTTCTGCGTCTGAGCAAGCTCACGCAGACCAACTCTGACTGGACGTGGGCCTCCGTGAGACGCGTTGTCATGTTGATTGAGTCCAGCTCCATACTGAGAAAAGAGATCCTCTGCCCAGGGGTGACTTTGCTCTTTTCCCAGTTGACCCGAAGCCCTAGGTGGCTGAGGTGCCTGAGCAACATTAGGCGGCGAGCTACATAGGCCTACCGTGCAAACCCCCCCCCCCCCCCCCACCCAGCTGTTTTGTTTTTTTATATATTTTTTTTCACTGAATTGCTTGATGTTTGATATTTTAGTTTACAATTTAATATAATTGACCCCTCTTACTACACTACATTGATGCTTACTTTAAATATTGTTTTTTAATTATTTTAAATTACATTTGATAGATTGATAGATATATACTTTATTCATCCCAAAGGGACATTTTAGACGTCCAGTAGCTTATACATGCACACACACACATATCTAACACACATAGATAATCTAGTCGGTTATGTAGTTGGTTTCTTCAACATAGTTGAACTGCTCAGTTATGTCTGAGTCAAGACATGAGTCAGTGGGCCAAGTGACTGCAGGTCCTTCAAGGCATAGGGGATGTCATGGGACAAAACCAAAGTCCAGATGCATTGTGCATGTCCCTGGTCTTGTATATGGACCACTCGTGCAATTATGGGCAAACGCAGATTCTGATGCAAGATTAGCCAGATGAAAGAATACGTGACAAGAGATTAGCTGAACCACTGGAATCTCCTCACAGAATGACTGTAACCTGTGAACTTATACCAGACACCATTACAGAAGGTGATGGATATCACAGAGAATGCTACCAAACATTCACCATGATGAGATTCATGGTGAATGTTTGGTAGCATTCTCTGTACCAGAGAAAAGACTCTGCAAAGACTCAACCAGAAGCCTGAACTATTAGCAGCAAGTTCAAGGCAAAGTCAGAGGGCCTCAACTGGTGACAAGGTGCTCTTCACACCTGACTGTATATTCTGCAACTCAATTACACGGAAGAAGGTCAAAAATAAAGGGATATGGACGACTGAGGGGACGACTCCACCCATCACACACAGAGTTTGAGTGTGATGGGTGGAGAACAGTCCTCAAAGTTGCAGAACAAAAATTTGATGAAAATTTGCTTCGCAGAATTAAAGGAAATGATCTATTTGCTACAGAAGCTAAATACCACAAATCCTGTAGAGTCCAATATACACAAAATTTTGAAAAATGGAAAAGTGCAAGCACAGAAAACAAGGCCAAACAAATCCAACTAGTAGAAGCTCACGGTGAGGCATTTGGTGCTGTATCTCGAGTAATTGACAAGGAAATCATCGGCAGCAACAAAATGATGAAATTGACTGATCTGACCAAAATCTACATAGCTCATCTGGAATGCACAAACTTCCCCAATCCCAAATTTCGTGGGGAAAAGCTCAAAGCTAAGCTAGAAACACATGCCATTATCTACATGAGGAGATTCTGGAAAGCTTTGCAAAAGCTGATGAGTTGAGATGGCCACCCTCTGCCCAGGATCTTGTAAGCATGAACATTGTAATTCCATCTAATTTGGAGACATTTCTGTCTCATGTGATAATTGCCAGTCTCCTGGATCATGTCTTTGGAACCAAGTTCATATGCACACTGCACTAGGTTTGTAATGTCACTTTGTGAGTTGTACACAATGTATGTCGAGAAACAGCCTTTTTTGTTTAGCTTGCAGATGCCACCTTTCCTTGTATTGTCCATGTGTTTCTAGCTTAGCTTTGAGCTTGTTTGGCCTTGTTTTCTGTGCTTGCACTTTTCCATTTTTCAAAATTTTGTGTATATTGGACTCTACAGGATTTGTGGTATTTAGCTTTTGTAGCAAATAGATCCTTTCCTCTAATTCTGCGAAGCAAATTTTCATCAAATTTTTGTTCTGCAACTTTGAGGACTGTTCTCCACCCATCACACTCAAACTCTCTTAACCCCTCAGTCGTCCATATCCCTTTATTTTTGACCTTCTTCCGTGTAATTGAGTTGCAGAATATACAGTCAGGTGTGAAGAGCACCTTGTCACCAGTTGAGGCCCTCTGACTTTGCCTTGAACTTGCTGCTAATAGTTCAGGCTTCTGGTTGAGTCTTTTGAGATTCATGGTGACTGTTTGGTAGTATTCTCTGTGATATCCATCACCTTCTGTAATGGTGTCTGGTATAACTTCACAGGTTACAGTCATTCTGTGAGCAGATTCCAGTGGTTCAGCTAATCTCTTGTCACGTATTTCTTTCATTCTGGCTAATCTTGCATCAGAATCTGCGTTTGCCCATAATTGCACGAGTGGTCCATATACAAGACCAGGGACATGCACAATGCATCTGGACTTTGGTTTTGTCCCATGACATCCCCTATGCCTTGAAGGACCTGCAGTCACTTGGCCCACTGACTCATGTCTTGACTCAGACATAACTGAGCAGTTCAACTATGTTGAAGAAACCAACTACATAACCGACTAGATTATCTATGTGTGTTAGATATGTGTGTGTGTGCATGTATAAGCTACTGGACGTCTAAAATGTCCCTTTGGGATGAATAAAGTATATATCTATCAATCTATCAAATATCATTTAAAATAATTAAAAACAACTATTTAAAGTAACTATCAATGTAGTGTAGTAAGAGGGGTCAATTATATTAAATAAAGATGGGGAGGGTGAGGAGGAGCTGTGAATAATTCCGTAGTCAGCTTTGACATGTTGGAATATAGCATGTTAGATATTAACTGATGGTATGGAAAAGGTCCTTGATCAATTATATCCATACAAGGCCTTAACTACATTAAATAAAAAATAATTAAAAACAACTATTCAAGTAATTATCAATTTAGTGTAGTAAGAGTATTGGGTCACCTAAAAATTGTTCTGATTGACTACGCCAATCTTGACGTGTTAAAATTGCTTAAAATCGTTTTTTAGGGTTTCCCTATTCACAGGGCTAAAACAGTGTATCCCAAAAATGTCAATGTTAACATTCAGATTCATATTTTACACATCCAGACCTTTCAGAAAAGCATGATTTTGTCAGGGGAGGGGGTTGGGGTGCATGATAGGCAAATCTAGGTCGTGGCCTATACATGAAATGGGCTCATTATATCAACATAAAGCCTTACCTATGTGAATTTTAGACACCTACCAATAAGCAGGTAGGCCTATGTAGCTCACCGCCTACATGTCCCTTTGTTCGCACAACTGCTCTCTCGACTGCACCAGAATGAGCTAGTCGTTGAGTTAGTTGAGAATGCGAACACCACACTCGCACATGGGAGCAATGGTCGTCTCCGTGACTTTTGTTAAGACACGTGGTGACAGGGCCAGCCCGAAGGGTAAGACCTTGTACTGATATGCCCACCCCTCGAATGCAAAACGAAGAAACGGTCTGCCAGGGTAGGATGTGCTGGATGGCCTCCATCTGCTTCTGGGCAGCCGAGAACTGTTGGGCGAAGCTCTCGACTGCGTCGCCGAACAACCCAAAGAGGGGGGAGTCCAGGAACCGATATTTATAACATAGTCATGTTCCCACAGTGAGAAGATGAACTATTCACAAAAGCAGCCTCAGTGTGCTGAATGCCCAAACATGAGATACAACTATTGTGGCCATCTGCTGGCGCCAGGGAACGACCGCACCCACAAACACACAGGCAGAATGACATCCTGAAAAGGATGCAGTGTCACTCCTGTGATTTCTCTTTTTCTTAAGAAAAAATACTCTTTCAGATCTCTCAATAGTCTGAGGCACCCGGGAATGGCCCCAGTGCACAGCAGAAATAGTGCAAGCTGATGTGCACTCTCAGGGAATGCCCACCGATACCGACACAGAAACGCCGCCGTATAGCGCCAGAAGCCGTCCTAGTGGCTCCTCCTTCCGCACCACCCTCGATGGCGGCGCAGCCAAGGGCGAGGCGCAGGATGCAAATCTTGCACACCAATGTGCATTGGCTCGTTCTGTAGATACTTGAAGATGATAGTGCTCCCTGAAGTGATCCCAATTACGTCAGCACATCGATGTAACGTCGAACGTGACCGACTGAAAGGGAACGACAGACAATATGCATTAATAGACGCAGTTTTAGGTAATAGTGGCCCACAGCTGATTAGCAGAAGTATTTCAGTAAGACCGTAATAATTTAACGTGAGTTAGCCAGTCAGCAGGAGACCTACACAATATAAAACACAAAACTAAGTATTTTGAACACCCGGTAGAAAATATATACATCAATAATTAGTCATACTTAAAGGTTGTGAATCTGAGGAGCAAGTTGGTCCAAATAAACTGGGTTCTGACCCATCTTTCAAGAGCAAGTTTTGCGAATCCCGCGTTGAACTCCGAGATTTGAGAAGCAGTAGTCTGTAAAATGACATTTGAGGGCTGGTCAAGTTGTTCGCGGGCGGACAATGTACAACATGGGCGGGCATTATGCAAATGTATCTTCTAGTGACGTAGAACCGTAAAGCAGTAGGATTCGAAAACCCAAACATCTCGTAAAGGCGGTTCAGAGTCGATTCTTTCTTTTTACATTCACAAACAGCTATATTACACACTGCATGAAAGGAATATTCGAAAACCATAAAAAGGGACTTTAAGGTAATATATTTTTTACTTAGGCTTGTTAAGGGAACTTCCATTATAAGACCTCAACAAGGTATTTTTCAGGACCATGGACAGCACACAAGTTGTTTTCTGAGAGATACCAGGGGAAAAGAAAACAGGCAAAGCAATTTATTTGAGGTCTTTAAAGAGAATTTGTATTATAAAGCCAATTTATTTTAGTTGAAAATATGTTTGACACAATGCAGTATTTTACCACACAAGTCTTGTACGGGACCATTTAGTACAGTTATAGGCATCTAAAGATTTATATGCCCTCAGTTTCTCTTTATCAGGTAGGTGTAGAAGTCAGGCCACTCAACCGGAGGTAGCGTTAACGATAATCCTGTCAGATCGTCCATCCATTGCATTGACTGAGTGTGTACAGGTCAGCCAATCTGGGATGTCCGTTAAAATTAACTTTTGCAAATAACAATCACGGTCCTGGACAGGGAGTGACCTTGCACATTAAGATAAAATCGGATTTTCTCCAGTCATTTTTAAAAAACAAGCTAACAAAACTTGCAAACTAACGTTAGTGAAGCGGCCAGGAGGATCGTTCTGCTATCACCTAAGCTCTGCCCACAAAAAAAAAAAAAAAACGTCACCATGTTTACCAACTGAAAAGGGGTCTATACATTTAGAGCAGTTGGTGTAAACACAGTAAACTTTACAATAATCTAGTCACACGTTTCTTATACGTACACGCCTTGTTTATCTTTTGAATCTTTGCTGTGTTGCTGTTTGGATGACTGTGATTTGTTTTTTTTTGTCAGTTCAACTTTGAAAATTCATCTACAATAACTGGTTTTGATAAATGATTTAAGATTATACTGATCATAACTGAATTCAACCAATCGGTTTTACTGAAGCATAACTGTCAGTAGATGTAACCTGATTTCTCCAGCAAGGTACAATTACTTAATATGTTTGATACAATCTTTTTGTTTTATATGATGAAAGTCCTTTTCCACCTTGATGTAAATACACTCAAAACATAATTCATGACCCTTACTTAATTTAATTGAAGAAATTTTTACACACCATTTAATTTAGTTCATTCAAATAAATCAGTTTAGTTGGGTCAACACAACGTACTTTGGTTTATGTTGGTCAAACCTCATTTTTAAATTCATTCTAAGGCTTAATTTTCAAACAAGTAGTGTCATTCATCGTTATACACATGTATAATTAACCCTAAGAAAAGACAGGTGTCAGTACTGAGCATTGAACATAAAATAACCCGGAGCGCCCTAAATTAAAGGGGTTTAATAAATTAATCCCTAGATTTACCCTCCTAATGCAGTCCCCTGCAAAACATGGGAACTATAGAGCCACTGCTCAGGGCTGCATTTCTCAAAAGCATTGTGAGCTAAGTTAATTAGAGAGACCATTGGTGGCAATGGCTCAACAATCTACTTAGGCTTATGGTGCTTTTGGGAAACAAAGCCCAGTTAGTTATGTCAACAAAAAATATTCATTTGGTTTTACCACAAAATATATAAATAATATATTTAAGTAAAATATATTAGGTAGATTAAACACAATTAAATTAAGGTGTGGCAAAATGTTAAATTGTGTTACATTAGCACATTTTAATTAAATATTTTTTTTAAATAATAATAATTTATTGAGTTTAATTTTATTAATTTTTTTAATTTTATTTCAATTTTATTTTATTTTATTTTATTAAACTGAACAAGAGGCAAAAAATATCATTTCTTGAGTGTATGATTGTTTTATAATGTCAATTGTGATTTTCACTTTGATGCAACATAATGTGAATAATAACCTCAAATCGCAGTTTCTCACAGCAGCAAAATTTGCCTATCAGCAAGGAGCAGCCAAACACACATCTTTTCTTCTTCAGAGCAGATGTCCTGTAGCTGACATGAGTCACAACTATACTGCCCTCTATAGGTCTGGTACTGTCGTAGTGTGCATGTGACGATTGTGTCCATCCTGAGTTGTATTGAAATTGTATATTGGGTCAAAGTAACTCAATTAAGTTAAAACAGCATTCTGCTGTTTTACGTTACATAAATCTGATTGAATTAGGCTACAACAAAATTTTAATTTATAGGTAGAATCAGTTAGAAATACCTCCTTAAGCAACTGCTGCACATGCTAACTTTCAGTGTACACTACCATTCAAATGTTTGGGGTCGGTAGGATTTTTTTAATGTTTTTGAAAGTAGTCTTGTAGCTTATCAAGGCTGAATTATTTGATCACAAATACGGTAAAAACCTTAATATTGTAAAATAGTATTACAATTTATAATAATCATTTTCTTTTTTTAATATATTTTAAAATGTAATTTATTCTTGTGTTGGCAAAGCTGAATTTTCTGCTGTCTTCAGCGTCACATAATCCTTCAAAATTCATTCTAATATGCTGATTTGTTGCTCAAGTAACATTTCTTATTATTATCAATTTAGAAAAGGGGGGGAGAACACCATGTATTTTAAATATTTTTTTGTACTTTTTTTACTTTTGATTAATTAATGCATCCTTAAAAAAAAACAAAAAAAAACAACGCATTAAAGATAACGATGGAGGTCAATGTAAACGAGTCTGTTCCTGAACTGTACAGTTACAATTTATCATATGCAGCAGGATCAAATATAAACCACAATGAAGTGAAATGTTAATGAGAGTTGAATCTTCACAAAACATGGTGTAAATTAACTAAATGTAATGCAGATGCACTCCAATGTAAACAGTTTGGTAGACAAACTTTTTGTTAGGTAATCTGCATTCAAATGGTCTTTGACACTAGAGCCACCATAATCAACAAACTTTTGTGGTTTCCACTTTGACACTTAAATAGAGAGATTTTATTTTATGTCTTTGCAATATGAGCAAAAACCTTCTAAACAATGCCTTACGTTTTCATTTCAAAGTTCAAGACTACACACCTGGGACAGAAAAGATGATTAATGTTTGACTGAGCCTACTATGTGCGTAGTTTTTGTGTTTTGCTAAGGGCAGAGAATGATCCAACTGGCTCTACATCAATTCTAAGCAGGGCTGAAATGATTCTATATTAACCCTTTGTATTCATCAGATGGACTATTTACACATAGTCGCTTGACTCATGCTTCCTGATCATTCAAGTGCTATATGATTAGGTATGCTAATTACATTCATACTCCACACTATAACTGCTTTTCACATAGATACGCTATAAATGTAGATATGCTGTACTATACACTCATACAATATCAAATAGAGTTCACTCCGTGGTGATGCTAATGCCGAGCAGAAAAAAATAAATGCTCTTTCCATCCCAAATAGCAATTAATGTTTAAAAGTTGCTCTATGGCAGTGTGTCCAAAACCAAAGGTATCTGCCCTGCTGCCCCATTGCCCCGTCAGTCAATGATTTTACAGGCAAAAACAGTTTCAGACAGACTTCCAAGGCCACAAAATGTCACATCTAATGATCAAAAACAAACTGAAGAGAGCTTTACTGATAATCATGCCACACTAAATCACATTTAGTGACTACAATGCTTATTTCTGTCTAGAAATGGTTGAAATAAACTGGAAAAAAAGGTGAAAACTAAACTAGGATCGAGGTAACTTTAACAATTTGTTCCCTCCAATTATTAGTTTGTTCCCTCATTTTAGTTAAATCATGAACGCAATTTAAAGGGCATATATACATATATATACATATATACATTAAAAAGTCTGTACTTTACCCAAATACACTTTGATAGACCTTTGAGTGGTCAGGATTGATTTCACATGAATGGCTTACAGTACAGAACGTCATTCATCTGTTTGTGTCACGTCATAACACATACACAGATCGCTTGTATGGTGTGGGAGTAGTGCCAGAGATGGTCCTGCAATGCTTAACCCTCTATGACATGAATGTTTATTTTTTGGGGAAAAAAATATTTTTGGGAGCTTGGGGGTCCCTGATAATATATCCAGGGCTACAATGAACTATGAGGGTACTAAAACTCCAAGGTTTTCTATAGGTGGAATAGGGAAACCAAGCAATATGTGCATTAGAAAAGTTTTATTTTGACAAACATCCATAAAAAAATGGTTCCAACCAATCACAAACATCAAACAATAAAAATAAAAAAAACTCTTATTATACAACTAACACCTCGTAACACCTTATGTATAAATGTTCATATTCATATAAACATATAAATCAAACAAACAAACACACACACCACACATACTGATGCGCACACACACATACACGTTAATTTGCTGACTGAATCTAATTGACCCCTGACCCCTAAATGTCTCTCAACCCTGTACTGTTAATGAAGAAGAGAGATAATATTATTATCAAGGCAATTAGGCAATTATTATCATAATAATACAAGGCAATTATTATCAAGGTAATTATTATCAAGGCAATAATTACCCTCCTCCATCCCCAGCTCCTCCTCTCGTCCAGTTAGGATTTGTGATTCTGATTCCCCTTGAATCAGAATAAATTCTCAAATTGTTGTACTTTAACATCTTGAATTAAATATATTTGCAAACATTCATGTTGGTTCTGTTCTGTTTACCCCAAGGGGGGTTATTGCTGCTCTCCCTGCTCTTATCCATGCTAGGCTGCATGGATGTGCAGGGAGTTCTTGCCCAGAACGGAACCATACCGCCAATCCAAACTGTATGCTAATTGTCAATCGTATTTGATGGTAGTGGTCCTGACAGAAATAATAATAAATGACACATATAATGCACATTCTTTGAGTTTTCCGAACTTGTAAAAACAAACATCCCAGGAGAACTTGAATGCACCATATGTTTCTAACCCTATGATATTGCATGAACAAAAGTGATAACTGCACAATGTTGTCACGGTCACCAGCTAGTCACCACCTCCTCACTGCATTTCCCATCATCCTCCCTGGCCCTCACCTTCATGCACTTCCCAATCACAGAGATCACTGTCACCAATCTTCACTGATCATCATCCAGCACTATATAACTCTTCCCTCTGCAGTTCACCATTGTCTGGTCATGTCATTCCCTCAAAGAACACTTACCTGACTCCTTACCTGCATGATGCAAGGCAAGGCAAGGCAAGGCAAGGCAAGGCAATTTATATAGCACATTTCCTACACAATGGCAATTCAAAGTGCTTTACATAGGATAAATTAAAATAATTAAAAGAAATAAGAATAATTAAAACAGTTTAGAAAAATAAAAGAAAATACAGTACAGTACAAACAGTCGGACGAACAGCGGCACAGTGCTCATTCAGTAAATGCATAACTAAACAGATGTTTTTGAGTCTGGATTTGATGTGACCACTGTAGGAGCACATCTGATCTCCTCTGGAAGCTGGTTCCAGCTGCGGCTGGCATAATAGCTAAAAGCGGACTCGCCATGTTTAGAGTGAACCCTTGGTATTTCTAGCTGATATGATCCTAATGATCTGAGTGATCTGTTGGGTTTATATTCAGTGAGCATATCT
>FLSR01001435.1:0-15003 GCA_900092035.1 Leuciscus waleckii
AACTGGGCTAACAAAGTTTCGCCGCAAGACAGAGGGATTTAGTGCACGCACTGAGACGAGAGAGGTATGTATCAACTCGTCTTAGTTAAGGGAATAACATAGTTTAATATGAAAAAACGGTAGAGTATCCCTTTAAGGCAGAAGGGTCATATTTATACACAAGATCAAGCAGAATCATCCACAATGTCCAGTCCATCCAATCATAGGTACTCAATGATCAACCCCTACCATATATGGCATATTAAGAAATATAATAATAAGCATGTCTGGAGTTCCTGTTTGTGTGCGAGTGTATAAGTGTGTCCATGGTGTGCACATAAGTATAATCTTTTTATTTTTATTTTATTTTTATTTTTTCTATTTTTTATTTATACCTATGTTACTTGTCACTTGTCTTGTCACTTTAAATTGTATGTGTACTGGAAGCTACTGTCACCAAGACAAATTCCTCGTATGCGCAAGCATACTTGGCAATAAAGCTCTTTCTGATTCTGATTTCTGATTCTGATTCTGATTCTGATAACGAAAAGAAGTTACACAAGGGCATCTTAGACAAGAATAGCCAAAAGTGGCACCTAAGAAATAAGAAAAGATGAACAGTACAGTATACTTAAAGTTGATTTGATTAAGTATGCTTAATTTTGGAGCATACTTTATGTAGTAAGTATACTCATATCAATGTAGCCTACTTGTAGTAAACTTGTAAGTGTACTGTTTCAATACTACTTGGGATTAAATTGGCCCACTTTTTAGTGTATAAACGTATACTTTAAATGTAACAGTAGTAAACTGTTTTTGCAGTTTACTACTCAACTAGTTTACAACTTTAAACTCAACTTTAGTTTGAAGTATACTCTCAGTAAACTACTAGTTTAGTAGTGTTATACTGCAAGTGTACTTGTAAGTTTTCTTTAAGTGAACATCACATCATACTTGCAGTCTACTATTTATGTATTATTTTTGCACTCTGCACCCCCAGTATGTAAAACTATGTGAACAAAAGTATTTAATAGGCTACTCAAAAAAGAGAAGCCAAGTATACTTAGAATATTTAATTATGCTTTTAAGTATATCTCAAAAGATTGAGTAGAGGTAAAGGCCAAATATACTTGTTATACAAACTGTGCACTGCAAAGAAAGCTTTTATCGAGATGTTGATTCTAAATCACTTTTGTTGAAACATTGAAAATACTGAAATGGAATGTCAACATAAAACTGTTGCAAAGAAATGTTGCCATCTGATGTACCGTTAATGATGAAACAACATTAATATTTCAGCTACACCTCAAGGTGTGTCAACAAATTCCTGACCATTTCAAAGTTTGGGAAAAACCTTTTAAAATACAAATGACACCTTTCCAACAGTTAAGTCAGTTTATTTTATTTAACAGTTTAACACGATCAATGACTAAAAGATACAAAATACAATTCTTTATAAAAATAAAAATAAAACATTACTTTCTGAAGTCTGACTTCATTATAACTGCAAGTGGTCCAACGGTTCAGGTTTTCAAAATCTGTCTTGCATCAGACTACTGCCTCTTTTCCTTTAGGTTCTCTGAAATCTTAAAAAGAAAACATTAGGTTACTAAGAGCCAAAGGTGGACAGTAATGTAGTAAAGTTCCCTTTCGTTGTCATTACGAGTTACGTGTGATGACGAATGGGGTTTTGCTTCGAAGCCTATCACCTTCAAGTATTACAAAATGAGCCAATGGCAAGGAAATGCCATGGGTCTGCGGAATTTGCGCAGCGTAACCTCGCGTCACTTTGTGGGTAATAAGGAAGTACGCTGGGAACATATGTTTTTGCTTCGGAGCCAAGAGGTCCTCTTCACTCCTGCAAGCCATTTTCTCTGTGTCTACTTCGAGTTTCTTCGAGACGAGCAGCTCTCCAGTCTGCGTTGGTGTGACGCCGTGATCCAGCGAGTTTCACATTCCTGCGTGCTGATCTGTGCAGTGGTCTGCAAAAGCGTGTGTGTTCTCTGTGGGCGCTTCAGCACAGCTGCTGAGCTTCCTCTCACAAAAGAGCTTGCACGTGGCATGCTTTTAAAGATGTCTCACCCATGTACATCCGGTTGCGGTAGACAGATTAATTCTGCTGATGGGCACGAACGCTGCCTTGTGTGTTTGGGCTTAAATCACACTCAGGCAGCGTTCATGGATGCATTGACCTCCTTAGAGATAGAGTCCCCTCTGCCACACCCCGATCTATTCTCTCCACAAGTGAATATACTTTGGCTGGTGGCCAGGGTGATCAGAGGCAGCTGGTGTGGAACAACCTGACGAATTCTCCTTGGGCCACACCCCCCTCTTCCACATTGGAACCCGAACGCCAGGCAATGCAGTGCTCCCGTTATGGACAGCTCAGAGATGGGTTGCAGTTCTTTCCAGGAAGTGGTTGCAAGGCCACTCCATCCCTCGGTGGAGGGCCGGGGGAGAACCTCATCTTCCAAAGAACTGACATTCCCATCTCTGAGCCCTCAGAGGCCGCGGATGGCAGTGTGCGACGCTCTGCCTCACCACTCTTGTCCCCCTCTGTCGCCAGACCCCTGTCAGAGCAGACCCTCATGAAACGCTCGTCCTTCCCTGGCCTCCTCTGTCAGGACGCGGCATATGAACGTGCCCCCACACCGGGACGGCTATGTAATTCAGTTTGCACAGTCTCCTCCCCGGTTCCAGGGAGTCCTCTATACCGTGGTGGATGGCAATGCCCATTTCATGCGTGCGGAGGTCGCCACCCTACTGGCGAAGGGTACGATCAAGACCGCCCCTCCAGCCGAAATGAAGTTCGGCCTCTACAGCCCCTGCTTCATTGTACCCAAGAAGAGCAGTGGGTTACGGCCAATCCTGGACCTGTGTATCTTGTACCGAACCCTTCACAGGCTTCCGTGATGTTTACAGCTTAACGTATTTTCGAATGTGTTCGTCCGTTGGATTGGTTTGCAGCGATCGACCTGAAGGACGTGTACTTTCATGTCACCATTCTTCCACGACACAGACCGTTTCTTCGGTTTCAAGGTGCAGGCATACCAGTACACGGTTCTCCCATTCGGGTAAGCCCTGTTCGCGCGTCTTGTGCCTTGTGCCACTCCGGCAACACGGGGTTTGCATCCTGTACTGTCTCGACAACTGGCTGCTCCTAGCTCACTCTCGAGACCAGGTTTGTGAACACCTTGTCCGTTTGGGCCTTCGGGTCAACTGGGAAAAGAACAAACTCTCCCCCGTGCAAAGGATGTCTTTTTTCGGTATGGTCGACTCGGTCACCATGTGTGCGCAGCTTACGAGCTATCTCGCGTAGTCACTACTAACTTGCCTGAGTCAATTCCAGAGCAAGAGTGCGTTCCAAGAACGTTTTTTTCAGAGGCTCCAGGGGCATATGACGTCCGCAGCGGCATCCCCGCTTGGACTGTTTCAAATGAGACTGCTTCTGCACTGGCTTCGCGATCAAGTCCCATGGTGGACATTGCAACCAGGGACGCTCCGAGTACCAGTTACTCCGACCTGCCGTCAGACCTTCACCCCGTGGACGAACCTCAGCTTTCTACGGGCCGGAGTGTCCTTAGAACGAGTTTCCAGGCATGTTGTTGTCTCAACAGTTGCCTCCACCACGGGATGGGATGCCATGTGCAATGTGCGGCTCCTGTGGAAGATCAGGGAGGAAGAGGAGCAGGTCTTTTTGGTTGTGCCTCACTGACCCACCCGGACCTGGTTCTCCGAACTAGTACTCTTCACGACAGCCCCTCCCTGGCCAATTCCTTTGAGGAAGGACTTCCTTTCTCAGAGACGGGGCACACTCTGGCACCCTCGCCCCGATCTATGGACGAGGCAGGTTTGAGTACCCTACCACCTCCGATGGTAGCTACCATCACTTCCGCTAGAGCATTGTCCACCAGACATGCCTATGCATTGTAGTAGAACCTCTTCGTCACCTGGTGCTCTTCTCGCCGAGAAAACCCCTGAAAATGCCAGATCAGTGTCGTGCTTTCCTTCCAAGATGGGTTGGAGCGAAGGCTGTCTCCCTCCACCCTCAAAGTGTATGTTGCCGCTATCGCTGCACATCACGACACAGTTTAAGGTAAGTCTGTGGGAGCATGACCTGGTCATCAGGTTCCTGAGAGGAGCAAAAAGACTAAATCCTCCTTGCCCTCCTCTCATACCTTCTTGTGACCTCACAGTGGTTATATCTGCCCTGCAGAGTGCTCCCTTTGAGCCATTGCAATCAGTCGAGCTTAAGTTCCTGTCAATGAACACAGCGCTCCTGATTGCATTGGCCTCCATCAAGGGGGTAAAGGACCTGCAGGCAATTTTGGTTGACAAAGCGTGCCTAGAATTCGGGCCGGCTTACTCTCATGTGATCCTGAGACCTTGGCCTGTATACGTGCCCAAGGTTCCCACCACTCCATTTCGAGATCAGGTGGTGAACCTGCAAGCGCTGCTTACGGAGACTGAACACAGTGTTTCAGGACCTCAGTGGCAAGCCACCTTGCCACCCCTGAGGTGAAAGATTCCACCCTGCAGAATGGATACCCCTGTGTTCCTCTATATGCAGCCCGCTCACGGGTCATATGTGTATTCTAAGTCCTCCCTTCGGGCAGGCATTGTGTTTCATATTTCCACTGAGATATACTTCCCAGTGTACCTTGGTATTCCTGTGTTAAGTAGGAGTCCTTCGTCCATGCTAGTCTCACGACAGGGAGCTCAGACATACACAGGGCACTGGAAAACAGCCGAGGTGGCGTGATTAGACTGGGAACCCCATGCGTCGCCACGACATAACTCGTAGCGACCACGAAAGGGAACGTCTCAGTTACGTATGTAACCCTAGTTCCCTAACTAGGGAACAGATACGTTACGTCTCCCTGCCACTTCCGTTGTACCGGTGTAACGCCTGAGTTCAGTCTCGGCTCCTCAGCGAAGACATATCTGCATGTTGCCAGCGTTCCCCTTATATACCCACGAGGTGAGGCGGAGTTACGCTATGCAAATTCCGCAGACCCATGGCATTTCATTGCCATTGGCTCGTTTTGTAATACTCGAAGATGATAGGATTCTAAGCGAAACCCCATTTGACGTCACGACTTTAGGGTCTTAGGGTCACATGCCGTGAGTTGGCAATTAGTACAATTTCTCTCTACTAGTGATCTGTGAGAGACAGTATCGTTGTCACAACTAACATGGCATAGTTTTGTTTTCATGGCAAATAAGTATTTCTGTTTTGCTGTTTGTTAAAGCAGTATTGCTGTTGGGCAGTTATACAGATATGATTGTGTAGATGTTTTTTTTTCTTTTTTCTGATCAATCTTTACAGACTACTTATTTCAAATGTGCATGAATGGATACACATAGAAGTGTACTTCTTTTTGTGGGGTGGTAGGACTGTTAAGTAAAAAATAAAGTTGTTCTCTTAATTAATCTCTTAAAGGAGCATTTCACCCATGGGAACATTGATCTTTATTGAAAGTGGGTCATATATGTAGTCGAAATGTAAAATAAATTTTGAATTTGGTGCCTTCTTGACCGAGGAAAGAAAGAAAGTACCTTCAGGACGCTTTTGTATGAAAGACAACACCCCCCACAATGCCCCACATTGCACAGCGGCGAAAGCCACTCCCACTAATCCAGAACAGCATATGAATCACTCATCCGTCTATAAGGCTAGCTAGCTACCAACAGAGCTTGAAATTCATTTCACACAAAATGTCTAACGTTAGATAGTTGGCGAACTCATTAGTGAATTACTCCTCATTTGTATTTCTTTCGAAGTGGTGAATTATTGAATGGTAACGTTACCGGGATGTTCAGTCAAATTATTAAAGGGAAAAAAATGTAAATAATAAATAAACTCCACAGCTGATTCCAAGTGATCAAGGGCTTAGGACATTCCAGTTCAGCCCATTGCAGTTTCCGCCAGTAGTGCGCACTCGCAATGACGTACATCCGAGTGAACGAGACGGAGGGAAGTTAGCGAGTGAAGGGCATTACAATTTTGGACTGGAACGCAGCACAAGGCTTCAGCCAAACGCTATTAGACATAACAGATGTATTATCTGAACAGTATGCTTTACATTTGTTCTGTATTCAGATTCACCTTTGTGTTTCTTGAGCTTGTGCAAATGAAAGAGTCCCGTTGAGTCTGAGCTGAAGTCTATAAGTGTCCTGGACTCATATTTACTGGGTGGAAAAAAGGCAGGTGGAATATTTTTATTTTTTTTATGCACCGTAAATGTGTTTCTTGCCATCAAGCACAATTTAGTTGCAGTTTTTGTATCTTTGAGATTCGAACACGTTGATGATTAAATGTTAGGAAAGATCCTGCTTTAAATGTCTAAAATAGATACTTTTGGCATCTTTGTCGTACTACTTTAAAAGTTTTTAAAATACTTTCACAAAAGAACTGAGATGAGACATTAATGGATTTAGGCAGATGCTTTTATTCAAAAAAGCGACTTGCATTGCATTCAAGCTATACATTCAACAAGTTCATTTTATAATACTGAACTATAAAAAAAAAAGCCGTATTGAGATGCTAAACATTCATTTAGCATTTAAACATGTATTAAGCATAGCAATGTCGATGGTAGAAGGGAAGCTTATAAATGTTGGCATTCGACTTAGATTATTTTGGCAAACATCATTTAGAGATGAAGTACTGTATACTATTTTTCAAAGTTGTACATACAACAGATTATTAGAGTACATTTTACATGAAAATACTATTTCATTCTTTCAACTTCCAAATATTTACTTCATTGTGCTTCAGTGCTTGCCGTTTCTTTGTAATTATTTGTGAAATTTACTAGCAGTTTCTAAATGTGAAAAAAGTTTACAAAATAAATCCCACATTATTTTTTTCAAGTACATGTGCTACTAAACCCCACACACATTGAAGTGCACATGCTACTAACATCTGCTAAACTATCTAAGGTCTGCAGGTCCGCCCGAGTCGGGATGGTCTAACACTAGTTTGTCTCACATAGTGAACAGGTAAACAACGGTTTCCAAGGACTTCACAAGACACAGTCACATAACGTCTCTTAGACTGGACTGGAGTCCGAACTACACACCGTCCATTTCTTAAAGCACTTGAAATAATGTACACCTTGAACTTTCTCTTACTGATGCACTGGTTTTGTGTGTCTTTGTTGCCTCGTCCGTTGCAGATTCTTACAACGCTATCGTTGTCGCTTTTACTGAGGAAGGATTGTACAAGTTCTCTGCACAAAGTTCGTTCTTGTTAGGTAATCTTCCCAATCTCGGTCCTGTAAGACGTGGAAACGACTCGAGAGCACGTGTCTGTGTCTAAACCTATTATATCCGTTGTTATCTCCAGATCTCTCGCAGGGTTGTACCCAGTTAGAAAACACCTCTCGTTCATTATTGCTGAAACTGACGTTATTCGATCCATCACTGAGTGTGAAAAAGAGCACGAGAAGAACCGCCGATCTCATCCTGGACACAGAAGAGAGACAGACCTACAGATTCACAGTTAAAAAGATAATCAACTATTTCTTCAATGTAATGAATGCATATGTAGGTTGTTTGCTCATTGCATTCTGGTTTTTAGGGCAGATTGCTTGAAAGATTATGAAGAGATTCACCAATATCTATAAGTGTTGATTAGTATGCGGCACCTTTACCATGGAGAAATTTTAAATGCTATTTTCTCAAGGCTTTGTGGAAATGAACCAAACTCAATACAATTTTACAGGCAAACGGTTTTGAAAATCAAGGTTTGTGATAATCTGAACCAGTTTTGTTGAAGATTTGACCAACTTTGTTCATCAGTATAATCAGTTAAAAATGGCAGTAAGGTTTATGATTGACCTTGAAACAATCTAAGTATTCATATAAATATACAGTTTCTAATAATATAATATAATATAATATAAATCAATGACATGTTTTTGCCCATGGTTTGTACAAATACTGTACATATATTTATTTATTAATGCCACCACTATGCTAAGTGTCATGACATTGCTTTTCTTGATTCACTGTAACTATGATAATTAGCAAATTTCAACATTTTTACTTTAATTTGATGATTACTTTTATCAACACAGCCAAATTTGCATCAGATCATATTAAAGCTGTAGGACGAGTTCGGAAAAGTAAAACATTTGGTTTCTAGTCCATTTGGTTCAAAAGGTATTGCTGAAATAGTTATTAGCTTAATAGTTCATTAGTGCTCACACTGTGTCACCAGTGCTTGACTGCAAAACATAAAGATTCTGTGGAAAAATTACAAACCATACATATTTACAACAAATATCATGTCAGTTTACCTGTTTAGATGTTAATAGAGTCTCACCGAGTCTCAGTTCTTCAGTATTCTGTGCTGTGAAAGAATAACAATGTGTGAAACTGTTTTAACAAGGTTTCTTCTCTTGCGAACGTTAGTGTGTTTGACGTCAGCATTTCCTGCAATGTAGACTTCAGTGTGTGATCATTCAACCCTGGTGAAGTTTAATCTTTTAGAACTAATTGAACTCGTGCTATAATAATTGATAATCACAAATAATTGAATCACAAAGAACAGAGATTAAACTAAACTGTGCTCTGCAAGGGTAGCCAGTATAAAAAGCCTGAAAAAGTATTGAACTCAATACCCAGCCCTATGCATAAAAGTCGAAATTATGACTTTATTATGACTAAAACAAAATGATAAAGTTGAAGTTAAAATGATGACACACTAAGTCGAAAATTATGACTTTACATACTTAGAGCAAGTGCATAAAAGAAGCACATTCATCATTTTGATCAAATTAATATCTAGTGTTGAATGTTAATCTTTATCCATTAAGTAGCCATATACATAAATGAATGACATTAACCAATAGAGTGGGCAGCTATAAAGCTATAAAGCTCACGTTTGCAGTCACAGCTGGGGATTTTTAGTGGATGTATGAAGTCAAGTTCATATAAAAAATCACAATCTATCATCATAACTGTCTTCATTTCAACACTAGGATTATTATTGCATATAGAAAAAGTAATCTGCTTTACACAATGTGTTTACGAGCTGTAAAAACTTAGATATATACTAGATAAATAACTAGATAATAATATCATCACATTTTTTATGAATAGATTTTTTATATTTCTGTCATTTGAACAGAATGCAGTTTACCTTGTGTTTTCTTTATTTCATCTGCAACAACTTTTATAAAGATCCGTTTGGCCATTAACTATTAAATACATCATTATGCATTAATATGAGGAGAGTCTCCGCATGAAAGACCCACGACTGCAGATCAACGTGCTTCTGCATTTCTCTCCGATACAGTAGGAAATTAAAGTAGATTAAATGTGGAGGATTTTATCTTTGACAAGATGATTGACAGGTCAGTTTACTGTGACAGGATGATTGACAGGTCAGTTTACTGTGACAGGATGATTGACAGGTCAGTTTACAGTGACAGGATGATTGACAGGTCAGTTTACTGTGACAGGATGATTGACAGGTCAGTTTACTGTGACAGGATGATTGACAGGTCAGTTTACGTGACAGTATGCGTGTAACTAAGCGACAGAGAGCAACCATTAAAGATGCTATTGTATGACATGATAGTATGTCCCAAGCTTGTCTACTCTTCTGCTACACACTTAAAAGTATCTACGTTTTCTTCACTAAAAGAGTAGCCTACACACTTCTAGAGCGTAGTATAATAGGCGAATATAGACGCAGCAACACCTCTTCTCTTTGTTGTGCGACTTTGTTGTCCGTCAGAGCGGATCTACACGGATCTTCCTCACATGGAGGGAATGACTGCTAACCCTTATCTCTCCTCCTCATCTCAACCTCTTTCACCCAGACTGTCAGGGTTTGTGTTGATGAAAGTAGCGAGGACTCAAATGTAGAGCAATGGGCGTCCCAATTAGTGATGGGACGGTTGATACCGGGGCTCTGATGCTCCAACGCAGTTTTCAAAGCACTGTTGTATCACACACTGTACCGATGCTTGTATCGAAATGACAATTCCACGTGATTGATGACGTTTGACGACTTGAAAGTCATGCAGTATCGGAAGGTCGGGTCAGCTGGTTTAAAAAAAATTGGCACTTTGCATGAATCGCGACCTCATCTGATGCTTAAAAAGGGAAATTATTATGGAGGAGGCAATTTTTTAAATGTTTTAACACTAACTTCCCTATACATCATTTATATATATAGTGAATCCGTTGACCAGGCTACACATGACACGAGTTGTGGTCTCATTGGCACAAATTAATTTAGATGAGATTAGATAGAACTGTAATGATCCCACACTTGTATGTCACAGACATTTTCTGCTCTGCTGTGATTTATATGGTGGAGAAAACAAGTCTGACCACCAGATGTCACTAATGAGCATTGTGTTAAAAGCTTAGAGTAATGAACTCTTTTTGGGCACAATTTGATGAAAGCCTCAAATGCTTCAGAAAGCCTCAGTTTCCCATCACTAGGTTTTATTAAGCATAAAATAAAAACAATTAAAAAAAACCCTGTGGGGGAAAGCAAGACAGGCAGCAAGACTTCACAAGAACTGGACTATACAGGAACAGGAAACATGAGGGACGACGGTCCAGCACAGGACAGCAAACACTAGAATAAATAGGGAGAACAAAACAAAGCAGGTAACGACGTAGGACAGGTGGGGCAAATCAACCAATAATCAGGTAACAAGATGGGCGGGGTTAGACAATCGACAGGAGCTTCAACTTTAACTTCTACTTTTCCAGAACTGTTTATTTCACACCTACATAATGAGTTGTTCTGCAGTAAACTGCACTCACCGATTCTGCGAGTGAGGGCGGGACCTTGATATCACGACTCTTTAAAATTAAAACACTAGGACAGCTGTCAATCATGATGTCACATCAGATTTTTATTAAGACAAAAGAACCGAATGAGCCCATTCTAAATGTCAAAGTTTGCTGAAGTAATCCTTGAAGAACTTCAACAGTTAGAATCGCCTCAATGACTGAATTCAATAACCGGTCCAAATATGCTCACTGGCTCATTCAGACGTGCGTCTTGTGTCATCAGGCCTGTAACTAAAGTTCGATTCAGTTTGATTATGTAAACTGGCTTGACTGGTTATGAGCTCAAAGACTGATTCGTTCAAGAATCGGACATCACTAGGCAGAACTGACTCATTCATGCACTAAAATCACCAAAACATGATTCAACACACTTTCTGAATTCATTATAACACAGTCACAAATTAGTGACAATTTACCTGAGAACTTAAAAAAATGCAATCCTTTAGAGATTTTTAGTCTTACTGACCTCTCCAACAATGCTTAGATATTTTGTGATGTGAAAGCATAAAAACTGTGTGAAACTGTTTTACCTGTGTTTGTTCTCATGCAAACAGTTTGTATTTGACATCAGCATTTGCTGTACTGTAACGTAGTAATAATTTATCCTGGATAATAATAATACTGAATATTTTAAGTCAACATATATATATATATATATATATATATATACTAAATCTAAATATCAGATTTGTTATTTGTTTCGGTGAAAGTGGGTAGTAATAACTAAACTCTTAGTAAAGCTTGAATCCTCCAGACATTTTCTGAACTTACATTTACATTTTAAACTGCAATTGTGCAGTGTACAGTTTTTCCCTTGTGCTGTCGTGCAACTTTGTGAAGTTTGTGCAAATGAAAGGGCCTCATATAGTCTGAGCTGGAGTTAAGACAGCATCAACCGAGTCAGAGATGCTCACTTGACTGATATTTATTGAGTTGAACAGAGTTTTGCTTTAGTGTTTTGTATTCAGATTGTATCAGTTCAAAAATCATGAAGAAAATGATGCAAGCGAAGAGAAAAGATTCTGCAGCAAGTTTAAATGTCCCATTGTTGATGGCCATGTACTGTATGTCATATCATAAGATCATCCAAACAGAGATGATTCATTTACAGTAAAAGCGACTTGCATTGCATTCGAGCTATACATTTGATCAGTTTGTTTTATAATACTGAACTGTGCTTTGCAAAGACAACTTTTATTGAGATGTTTCTGTAATTATATCCAACTTAATCATTTATGTATAGTAGTATAGGTTTTTTAATGTATGATTGAAAGCTAGTTATTGTTCTACAGTCCCATTCTCTGATAGCAACGACCTTCAGTAGTCCCGTTGTATTGTCTATCATAGTGCACAGGTAGATTGTTCTCACAGGCAACAATACAATATATCTGCTGTTTTACAGTTATTAATAATACATGTCTGTCTTGTTCTCCTATATCTGGTGACAACATACACTCTCATGCGATTTGCACTTCTGTAATAGTTAGCCCTCATGTGGATGCCAGTACCATTGCAGATACTTATAATATCTGTCTTCCGCTCCTGAATGAAAGATATATCGGTTGGGTTTTTATTGCCACAGAGATAATTGTTCACTAGGTGGTTTACCCAGTTATTTTTTCTCCCCAGTATTGAAGTTCATTGGGAGAATGTGTTTTCGCTTGAACTCGTCGAATCGGTCATTGATCTGGGGATCTGCTCCATCGCTGAGAGCCAGAATGAAGAGGAGCGAGAGAAGAGCTGATGTCATCCTGAAAACAAGAGAAAAGAGCAGGATAGGAAGGAAGACGTTTAGTATGAAAGCAAACACCAGCCTTAAGACCAGAAGAGAGTCGTGTTAGGGAAGTTACTCCATAAATTCATCAATATTTTCCAAATGGTTGACTTTAGACTTTGTTATAAATAACAGTAAGAAAAAATACCCCTTTTCTAATAAAATGTAATATTTCAATGACACAATGCTATTATGTATATATTTATTCATTATTGCCAGTAAGTGGTGCTGTCATCACATTGCTCTCCTGTAAGCTCAATGCAACGGTATGCTAAATAGCAAATTTCAAGTTTTAACTTTAGCTCGATGATGATTTTTACCAGCACAGTCTGAAGAAGATCTGAGCCAAAGTTGTAGCAGATCATATTAAAGCTGGAAAAAAATAATGTTTTCAACAAAATTTCAAATCTTAGAGAATTTGATTTTAGTGTATTTGTTTTAAATATTTTCAACTAAAATAGTTATTATCATAATTGTTCATTAGTGTTCACAGATGACCAGTGCATGACTGCTAAACATACAGATTCAGTAATTGCAAACCTCTTGCTACTACATCTAATTGGCAATTGGCCAGAAATAACTAACCATACGCTCTCACAGTAAGCAGGTAGTCATAAAACACAGTATAGAGTATATCGAAACACTTTCTGAATTCATTAAAACATAAAACTTAGTCACAAATGATGTCAGTTTACCTGTTTAGAATCTGCTTAACAAGTGTCAGTTCCCTCTTCAGTATCTTGTGCTGTGAGAGAATAAAAATGTGTTAAATGTGTGAATGTGTTTTCTTCCCATGCGAACCATGTGTGTGTATCAGCATTTTCCTGTAGTGAAACATGCAGTATGTGATCATTCAAACCTGGTTACATATAATCTTTTATAACTAATCTAACTCATACTAAGGCTTTTACATAAAACCGGATGTCTTGATGCAAAGGATCCTATTCTATACTAGAATAAAAATTAGACAGCGAATTAGCTTTAATTAAAAAAAAATCAGTTTTTAGTACTTCAATTGAAACTTATTTAATTTATTTCAAATTTAAATTTTTTTATTCAAATTTTTTGCATTTTCAATCTAATATTTATGGAAGCCCATTTCTGCCACGAAAAAAATATTACTTCAAATGTTGAATTTCTTGTATTGAAAATCTGATTGTTTTGAAAATCTGAATTATGAGATTAAAAAGTTGAAACGATGACATACTAAGTCGAAATTATGACTTTAAATACTTACTAGTGCAAGTGCGTAAAAGATCCACATTCATCATTTTGATCAAATTAATATCTACTGTTGAATGTTAATTTTGAACGTCATCCATTAAGTAGCCATATACAGTACTAGGCTACTTACATGGATTAAGGACATTAATCAATAGAGTGGGGAGCTATAAAGCTAATTTGGATATTAAATCTGATTGTGATTCATTAGATCGAGTCTCAAAATGCTGCAGGATCTTGTCTAACATTCACGTTTCACGTTTGCAGTCATAGCTGGTGATTTTTAGTGGACGTATGAAGTCAAGTTCATGTAAAAAATCACACAATCTATCATCAACTGTCTTCATTTGAACACTAGAAGTATTATTACATAGAGAAAAAGTCATCTGCTTTACACGTGTTACACCGAAGAGCTGCAAAAACTCAACCATGTACATTACATTCACCAAATAACTAGATAATAATATTATTATATGTTTTATCATTTTTTCACATTTTTCAGTCATTTGAACAGGATGCAGGTTTACCTTTGTGTCGTTCTTGAGCTTGTGTAAATGAAGAGTCTCGAAGAGTCTGAGCTGAAGTTCAGAAAGCACCAGTCGTGTCTGAGACGATCACTGGACTGATATTTATTGAAGGCAGGTGTGAAAAAGCACCGTGTTTCTTGGAAATGCACCTTGAACACATTTTTTTCAATACAAGCGTTGCTGCATCTATTAATAATATAGATGGTTTAAAGGCATCTATGCACATCACACCTAACAACGAGCTCTTCACACTCAGCCATGTGGTTAACGCTTGATGAGTGTGTTTAACTAGACAAACATAGTCAAAGTGCATGAGAAAAAAAAAAAAAAAACCTCTTGTATTTGCTGATGTTTCTATTATTGCATGTGCAGTTTTTGGAAACTGGAAAGTTCTCCAGAAGTGAGACTATTTTCTAAGTTCAAATGATTGATTTAAAAGATTCTACTTAAATGAAAGATTCCTTCAGGAATTAGACTTCTAAACAGTAGCCTGTGTAAACTGAGTCTTTTTAATGCATGAATGAATGAATTAACTGAAATGTAAACAAAAGACATTTCTCAGTTTCCTGAAAATTCAGATTCAGTTCCCTTTTACTCGGTCATGTTCGATGCCACTTCGGACTGACCGATAAATAGGAATCTCGCTATAGAGAGGCCAGTCTTCTCTGAGGGTAA
>FLSR01001436.1:1602-15724 GCA_900092035.1 Leuciscus waleckii
CCTATATATATATATATATAAAATATATATATATATATATACACACACACACACACACACATATATACACACACACACACATAGTATATGTATATATAATTGTGAGTATTGCAGTTTTAGTTTGCAAAACACTAACAAAACACTAACTCTATTGCAATCATCTCTGATACACATCGTGTGTGTATTTGTGTGGCCCGCAACATTACTGCCTATGCAGACAACAAGGTATCATAGCAGGTTGTATGACAGAACTTAAAAAATACATGTTCTAATTGGAGGGGACCTTGAAAGCCAACTAAATAACTCAGGAGTGAAAAATGGGACTTCATAAAAAACAAGCTTGTTAAACAGAACAGCTTGTTAGAAAGAACTATTGAAGAAGCTTTATTTTGAACACACAATCCTGCTATCTAGTTTTAAAGGACTATGATTCATTTTTACCTTGTGCATGCAATGTTTACTAATAAAATAATAACCATGCATTCAAAATCAATTAACCAAGAACCGCCGAACTTGGATCAGTATTATTAGTACCAGCGTTTTGGGTATTTTTAGTCGTCTTCAACCAGTACAGTGATTCTTGTAGAATGCTTTCCCTGGCCAGCCTCCTCATGAGACTCAGAGGTAATAAAGACTGCTCTGAAATGGCTGCGTTTCACAGCACTTTTGTAATTATGGAGGAAATCAAACTTTCCCCTGCTCTCGGTGGACTCTGCTGGGAGAAAAAAACTCAGCAAACTGTAATATAAGGGGCACTGGAAAGAAGTTTAGGTTGAAGCCTCTTATAATGTCCCAGCACGCCTTCATCTAAAAAGAGACGACAGTATGTAATGTGCAATAATTCCCAAATGGCCCTTGGTTTAAAATTCACCCGCTAATGTGTTTAAAAAGAGGAAAAGCCACAATTTTACAATCATTACACTGGCAGAGCAGGGTGAAAAAAATGTAGCCAAGTTTAATCAAAACTTTTGCTGCTGTTTAATAACTGTGCAGTGTCCTTTTGATGAATTTGTTTTCTATCTTGTGACGTCAAATCAAGTTTGTTCACATCACTGGCAGTGTATACACGACGTAGCTTTGTATTTGACAGAGAGAAACTGATTCAAGGTCAGTAAAATTGCACATTCCAGTCCGTGCGTAAATGAATGCAGTTCTACTTCAATCACTGACACTGAACAGCCATGAGATTGTCAATGAAATGCACTTATTGTACCTGAAAACACACCACATATAACACTGGTGGCGTCAGTGGAGGAAACAGATGGGCTGCGACACACTCTTTGAGGCTTTCATCTCTGCTTTATCCTTTTACACCTCCACACAGCTATAGTATAGATCGTCCTTGTTCGACACCATAAATCAAGCGCCGCGGCGTAAGCCTGGGTTATCTGCCAGAAAATGCATAAACTTAATTAACTTGTACCTTACAAGATGTGCGTGCGCACAGAACTGTAATGAAAACTTAATGCAAGACCGGAATTAGCAAGATGAACTGGTGAAACAGATGTGAACTGCAATAAAGAGACTAAGGATGGAGAAATGAGGAAAGTGGAAGTCTCAAGGGGGTACAGAAAGACTATCAAAGGCAATTCATAGAGCCATAGCTCAACAATGGACCTTAGATCCAACTATGTGAGGTCACAAGCAATTAGGGTAGAATAAAGCCACGAGAGACTGTGTTAGATTGATTTCACCATAGTCTACTGATAGTCAACTCGAAAGTAAACCCTCTCGTCATTTACTCACCCTCATGCTGTTCCAAAACCCACATAATTCCTGGAACTCAAAAGGTGGTACAAAAATACAACATGCTAGAGAAAAGTTCAATTAAAAAAAATTTAATAGTTACATTAACATCTTAAATGTTTGTTGCGGGGAAGGAGATTTAGAAAGGATGACCTTCCATGCAATACAAAAGGGGATTTTTGTAGTGATTATTCAGACCACTCGTTACAAAATAATGAAAATGAAATACTGGAAATGCAAAAGCACCATCAAGAAAACAAATATAAACAAATAAGACCAAAACATATGGGCCCTATTTTAACGATCTGAAACGCAAGTATCAAGCGCGAAACGCAAGTAACTTTGTGGGCGGATCTTGGGCGCTGTTGCTATTATACCGGCGGGATAAATGACTCTTGCGCCCGACGCAAATCTAAAAAGGGTTGGTCTGAATTAGCTTCATTACTCATAGGTGTGGTTTGGGCCTAACGTGAAATAAACCAATCAGAGCGTCATCTCACATTCCCTTTAAGAGCAGGCGTGCTTGTTCCATGGCGGATTGCTATTATAACGGCGGATTTGCCAGACGCACGACAGGAGCGGTTCACAGCCGAGGAGACCGGCTTTCTCGTCAGGGCCGTAAACACAGAGAAGTGACATTGGGGATGGAGAAACCCACCCAAATTAGCTTCGGTTAAACAGGCGTATCATAATTTGGGTAAATGTGTAAGCTAGATTTATGCCTATTTTTTCACATCTTCATGGACACAACAATGATTTCCCTCGTGTGTTGATATTTTTCCTTGTAATAATGTATGGTTTTCTAAAAATGAGAACTGCTGCGTCTGTGTGTAGATGAGATAAGCAAAGTGCATGCGCGTTGTGCACACGCAACATTGATTATGGCCAAGCATGCGCCCTCAAAATAGCATACTGACTTTAGCGCCACTGACTTTATTCTAGGTTTTTCCTGGTCAGTGGCGGAATTGTCTTCTAAACCTGCAAAATAGCACCAGGGAACGTTTGCGCCGGAACACGCCTCCTCTTTTCGCTGCACCACCCCCGGGGACGCAACTCATTCCCTAGTTTACCGACGTGTGTCTGTGGAGGGAAAAGTCCGCTGTGCGCGGGTGCAAAATAGGAATGATACATGTGTCGGTGTCCAAAGTCAATTGCGCTGGGTGCAAGATAGGGCCCATAAAGTAAATAGTCAATTTCGATTTCATGTCAACATTAATTTCCCTCAATGATGGTAAAATTCACAGCAACGTACAACTGGACTGATTTTATTGCAGTGCTATCGACCTTGATTACTGTGGATTATTGTATGAATATGGGAATAAATGTCAGTTTCAATACATTATTACATGTATTAGCAATAATGATGCCAAAAAAACTATTATTCTGCTAAGTAGCAGAGTTCATTAGCTGAACCGTTAATGGCGAGCAAATGAGCATTATAAAACAGAATTTGTCTGCAGTCATAGGTGTGTTCATCTTGGTTATTTTTCAGCAGCTTCGAATGTGGCTTATCAGGTCATATTACAGAGCCGGAAATATGTTTCATAAAAATGCAATCACCCAAACTCTCACACACATACACATTCATATTAGATATAGATACAAAAAATGATTATTCTTCCTGAGCTTCAAACCAAGTCAGTTACAGCGCTGCTTTGCTCATTTCTATTGCTTCAATTTGCTCTGTGAAAATCATGGCTGTCGCAGGAAAACATTTCATTACAGTAATGATGTCACGATTCATCAAGCCCTCAACATGATCCATCACCGTATTATAAAAAGCCATCTGAGTTCAACAGATTTCATCCACCAGCTCACAGTTAACAGCTTTGATCAAATGCAACAAGACAAAAAATGGAACGAAAGGACAAATAACTGGGGGACACATAAGGAAAGCTGGGTAATGTGCTCAAGGTCACGGGATTCTAGAAAGAGCCGGCGTTCTGGGCGACAGACTCTCTAAGGAAGGAATACAAAAGACAGGGCGGGAGGAAGTCAGCTGCTTCTTGTTGAGCTGACATTTTCGATTATGTCTTCGAGAAATATCTAAATGGAAGCGCTTCCATATGCACTTTACAGTTATTCATAGCACCGATTGTATGTTACATTAATCTCAATTCATCGTATGCTGGGTCATTAATTTAAGACATTATCTACAGCATTGTGTTGGAAAATAAACCGTTTGTCCTCTGTAATCTCAGTTTGTCCTTTCAGGATGACTTCCGCTGCATTTGACACACACCATCGGCCAGCGGTTTTGTCCTCCTGTGGATCATGAGGAAGAGCATGAGCCATGGAGATTAGCCCTCCACGCTCAATAGCCCTCAACTGCAACGTTAAAGTACTTCCAGGTCATTTTAGCAGTTTAAATGGATGTCTGGCACACTCATGCAGCAACTGTAGCATTTTCCTAAATTCAACGGATAGAAGAGCATCAGTATTTCAACAGTTTGTACGGCTCCTGTAATATCCTTCCAAATGAGATCAATTTGATGGAAAACAGCAATATCATATCTAGAGAGTAGAGTGGTCAGATGAAATAAAGATAACACTTTATCAAAAGGTGACATACAGTAGTTGCACGTAACTATATCTTACTATAGTAATAACAGTAAATTATACATAATTACAAATAACTAACCCTAAACCAAACCCTAACCGTAACTCTATAGTAGGTACATGTAGTTAATTACTTATTTGAGTAAGTAAAATCTAACTGTCACCTTAAAATAAAGTGTCACCAGCCTAAATAATGATAAATGATGGACAAAATACTTTAAAGATTGTGACAAATAATTTACTTGCAAAAAAAATAAACTTGCATCATCTCAAAATTGTATTTGCAATGTTTCAGACAATCAACTTTCCTCAGCCTCAAGCCTGAGGACGGTCGATCGACAGAAACATTGCAAATAAAATTTCTAATTGATCGGCTAAATCTTGCATCATCACAAAATTGTATTTGCAACATTTCGCTTGAGGCTTATGCTAAGTAAAGTTGACTGACTGAAAAGTTGCAAATAAAATTTTGTGATGATGCAAGTTTGAGTACTGTGCAGGATTTAGCCTATAAATTTTATATATTTTAAAATAAAGTTATATCAGACTTTTATCTGACGCACCTACTAATGAGTCGGGTGTTTGAAACACTATATTTTCTATTTGACAATGATTTAGTAATGAGGAACGTATTTAAATGATGATTTAGTATTTAAATTAATAAATACATTTTAATAAACATTTGGCATAAAAATAGATAAATTATAATAAAAATAAAAGTTACCAAGTACAATTAAAATGTTATCATTCAAAAGTATAATTGGCAGATGGACTTAATTGCAATATATTTTATAATTATATATTTTTTTTAAAGTGCAGAATTGTGTTCATTGTGGCACACATCTTCATTTCATACGTGAAAAGCCATAAATTCATGTGAAGTTCATATCAACTGCAGCATAGATCTGATGTGCTTCACTGGTATCTGCTTTCCTTAAAGCATGCAACATATCTTTGTGAAGTATGTATCTTATGTCCTTTTTTATTGTTATCTGCTTTGAGACCAGATGGCAACTACAATTCCCACGCTTCCACTTTTTAAAATTATGAGAAAACTCCCCCACTCTCGCTCAGAGACAAACATTCGCCCTGCAAGACGACAGAGCATTAAAGTCACAAATTAAATATTCACAATTTGTTCCAATTAAAACTATTACTTTAATTCTCATTATGGAAAATGTGGAAGTGATGAGATAAATAACTTGAAGTATCATCTTCCCACACAGACAGCTACTTTTCTGAAATGAATTGGGCGGAGGGTCAGGTCAGACCCTAGAGATTATAAACTTATAGTGGGCACTGCATGGGCAGAGGGTGACAGACTGGCACAGAGTGGCAGTGTGAGTCAATCAGTGTGGGGAAATGCTTAAGCAACCAAACCTTCGTCAAAGCAAAACAACTAAATGTTAGTCTATACAAACAGACAGGCATCCTGTTTCATTGCATCATGCTGTTTCTCCGGCATCTTGTACCACAAGCACTTAAAAGTGGTTTAACTGAATCTGTCTGTCTGTGTGAATCTGTATAGTGGGACAATCCAAAAACGGAAAGCTTTTATTCTTTTGGCCGTTCATTTACATGACAACTGCGTTTTGGGGGCTTGAAAACGCAAACCTTTGAAAACGATACAGTTATTGTCTCCGTGTAAACTACAAAAACACGAATTTGTGAAAAGGGTGACGTCATGCGTATGTGTATTACGTGTTCAGTCTATAGGTAAGTAGTGTTTCTTTACAAAGTGAGATCGCCCACTACTGGCCTGGCAGCATAATACAGCATTTTTTATCGTTTTCGCAGATCCGTGTTAACGGGGATCATTTTGACAACAATGTCGTCTGTACGCAATGCGAAGGAAAAACTTTAAAATTTTTAGTAAATCGTTCCCCAAAAATGTCCCCACATTTTTTAATTGTACTAAATTGCCACTTTCAGTTGACAGTCCTTTAATTTGGGCTAATCATTCTAACCTTCTCAAGGTAACATCTTCAATGAGCCTTTTCACATATTCTCCACTCTCGCCAGATGAACGCAGTCCACATTTGATAGCAAAAAAAGCTAATTTGCTCAGGCCAATGGAGAAGGTCTTTAAATTGGCAAAACAAGGCAATGAAGAAGTGCTATCAATAGCCTTGGCCGTCCATAAACGCTTTCCAGTGCCGTAATTGGTGTTTGATTTCATGCGTTCAGCCGTGCTCATATCCACAGTGACAGGTGCCTATTGGAGATGAAAAGAAATGAGAGATGAAGGAGGGGTAAACTGAAGGGGTAAGGACCAACGAGAGGCATCTCATTAACCACTGATAGCACTCAATGAGTGTGAAATTGCGTTTTGTGAGTTGTCGTGGTGTGTTATCGCACTGATCTAATACTGACTCAGTGGAGACTGGCACGCTAAAACAACTCTGGCACATCGTAATGACCCGAGTGTGACTCTCGGAGAGAGGACAAAAATGGGGATGATGTATGTTAGCATACTGTGACAGCAAAACACCAGTAATAGATGACTGGAGTGTCGCAGGGGCAGTTTTGACATGGGATGCAGAGGAATAACGCATCTGCCTATTACTGATCTGCAAACCATAAAAATTAACAAACAAACAAACAAAGAAGTAAAAAAACATGCTAAAAACAAAACAAGTGACCAAAATGAATGAATGAATTTGGTATAAGTATATACTTTTGAATATGCTTTTTCTATTACTGTCCTGACTTTTTTTTATATATATATAAATAAATGCCTTTAAAATTAAATAACTAAATATTAAAATTGAATCACACTTAAAAATAGTAAAAGAGAGGAATTTAGATATATTTAAAAGACATGTTTAATTTTTGTCCTGTTTAATATCTAAAATAAATTTCAACTACAATCAAAAGCATCCTTTCAAAAAAACCTTCTTGAAATCAGATCATTGTTTTTACCAAAGAAACTCCTCATTCCAGTCCAAAGTCCACAGCAGCAGACCAGGAAATATAAAATTAGCCATAACTATGAAGACAAGAGAGCAATAAATCAGGTAGCACTAATTATTCCACCAAAAACTATTCCATTCCGAAGAACCCCTCTAATACCTTTTTAAATAGACACTCCAGAGTGAACAAGCCTCTTGAGTAATGCATTTGCTGAAGCAGGCAGTTGACCAGCACAATCCTATGTGTATCACTGCCTCAACAGTCATTTTGATACGGATTACACATAAAAGCAGTCTAAAACAGTCAAGCTTAAAGTTGGCAAGAAACAGAAGTTGCAACAGTCTTTGCTTCCCTATTGTGGCATATATCCCAGTCAAATTTTGTCCATTGGGAATTGATTGGATGGTTGTGGTTTGCTAATGCTGTGATGTCATGTGAGTGACAGGTTGTCCCGCCCTCGCGTCAGTAAACGCATCATCACAGAAGAGATGTCGCTGCAAGAGGGAGAGGAAGTTATTTTTAAAGATTGAAGATTACAAGGGTACGTGCATTTCTTAAAAATAATTATGTGCACGGATAAATCATTTATAATAAATACTGCAATATTCCATTTTGATTTCATGTTGACTTTAAATGGTAATTTACAGAAGAACACAAGTACCAAGATTCAAATCCAATTTCAACAAAAATTAAGATGTATCTTGTATGAAAGATGTTGCATCTCTCAGTGCATTAACATGAATACTAATGATTTTATATCACGCAGAATATAAATGGAGCACTTCACTCCTTTCTTGTATTATACATAAAAAAAATGTTTAACCAAAAATAACAAGGTGCATGTTGCTATATAAACAAACTGTGTGGTATCATTCACAAACATTCCGAAAATTACTGTGATAGCAGACAACTAATGCATGACATTCAATTCTTGGAAAGAATGGGCTCTTTCATTGTCTCTGGGAACCATGGGATTCCAACTACAAGCAGGAATGCTGGGAAGTGCTTTCGTTTCTCTGTTGTGTGTTTGGTAGGATAATAAGATTACGTGTAACTCCTGGCAAATCTACCGCCTCAGAAGATAAGGCCAATTACTCCGTCGTCTGCAATGGCAGACAAGAAACCGAGAATAAGGCGGCTTCTGTGGATCTTACGTGATGATGGGAGGGAAAGTCAATCTACTCAACAATAACGACGTTTTATAGCGAAGGATGTTTGTTGTTTGTTTATGTGGTGGGTGTTGACAAAGCTTCTTAGTAGAGCCAAGGTTAAGAAAGTAAAACACTCGGCTGTTTACTTTGAGAGGCTGGAGGCAAAGAGAGAGAGAGAGATAAATGAAAGGCTACAAGCCGCTAAGATGATAAAAGTGACACCTGAAAAGACTCAAAGCCACATAATCGCATTAAAACATTACAACAAACTTAGCCATCCTTTTTGGTATGCTACAGGCGGTGGGCTGAGCTAAAGCTAAAAGGGAACAGCGGTGCTTTGGACACTAATACTTTACAATGAATAAGTAAACACATGTATGTAGTCTCATAAACCATGTGGCTAAACACAAGAGGATATTAACATGCCAGCTGGATATTTCATGGGCATTTCAAATAACCGATCTAGTACATTCTGTTCTTTACATTTGGATAGACACTAATATCTACAATGTGTAAACCATTAAAAAATTGTTGCATTAAACTCAAAACAAAATTTACACATGGTTTTGCTGATGTTTCTGAGGCACAAAATCAACAAAAGGCGTTTATACGACAGCGATGAACTAAAAACAGATTTTCCTTTGCAAAAAAGTCACACGTAACCACGTCAATCGGAATGAAATGGTCAAATCCGAGTGAAATTTTATTCGGATTGTAAGGGGTGGATTAAATCTTTTATAATCCGTTCGATGGGACATGTAAACACTTGATCGGATTGAAAACCGAAACTGGAAAGACGAACAGAGTCAGGAGATGATTCTGTCAGCATTAAAGACTTTTAAAATAATTAACCTCAAAACTCACTTTCATGTTTGAATGCCTTCTGTTTGTGATCCGATGTGGATTCTGATCACCGTATAAGGAAGAAATATTTATACGCGATGCAAAAGACTATGCACGCTATAACCATTAGTAAACATGGTAAATATGAACGCTTGAAGAAATCAGACAAATCATAAAGGCTATCACAATCATGTTTTTATTTGATCTGTCAGTAGCCTACGTCTCGTCTCTTTATACAGTGGAAACGCAGTGTGTTTTGGGCTCTGTGTTACAGGTCCGGGGCTATTAGCCCCGCACGGCCCGTTTAAAGCCCTGGCTCGCACTGGCCCGACAGTGGAAACGCGGCTATTGTCCCACGTCTCGCTTTGGACTCTCATACACAGTTTTGGGCGCGAGAAGGGGCATTTTTACTGCTTGATTAGAAGCACGGCACAAAGCTTAGTGTGCTTATCGTCTCCTAATAAGTACCCGAAATAGATAAATATAAAGTTTGCTTTTTAAAACAAAGAAAAGAAGCAGTGGTAGGAAGATGGTTAGTGTAAACAAACAGTGGGAAACTCATATATTCGTGCATGTTATGAGATCAATTCCGATTTGAAGCTTCTGACCTATAAACTCGCACATCAACCCAATCACTTTATTTAGCGTTCATGTAAACAGTATGTTTGGATTCATCAACCGGAATGATTTCATAAAAGGTGTCCATGTAAATGTAGCTAATGGTGTCTAATCCTGCTCCTGGAGGGCCAACACACCTGCCTGGAGCCAGGAGGTATGTAGTCATCCTGAAGACCTTGATTAGATGTTTTAGGTGTGTTTAAATAGGGTTGGAGCTCAACTCTGCAGAGCATTGGCCCTCCAAAAGCAGGACTAGACAGCCCTATTGATAATAATACAATAATAATATAATTATTCATATAAATAAATAATAATAATAATAATATTCATAATATTCATAATAAATGGCCATACAAATCTACCAATGACTGTACTTTTATTGAAAGTCACATCTATAAATAAACTTGACATTAAAAATGTCTTTCTAGGACAAAGTTTTGCCATTTCTTCATAAGCAAGAGCTGTGCGGTGGAATCGTGTGCCTGAGTATTGAACTTTGTTACCTGTGATTCCATCAATTCCTGAGGATTCATAAAGATTTCTACGTCCCTAAAGTTACAGTATATAAATAAGAGCATGAATCAGGGTCCATTCAAACATAATACATTTAAGTTAACTGTGTATTTGCTGCTCCCCAAGCATCACCCAATGAAATTCAAGTTTCCCAAACAATCCTCCATCTTCCATCAGATACAGACAGTCTGCTCCTAAACTCGCATCAATAATGCTGTGTTGGGCTGGTTGGGATGCTCAAATAAATGGAACGTTCGAGTTCCGAAAGTAAAAATCCCAAATGTAAAGTTGTTATTCACCTTGCAGCGGTTTGGTTAATCAAGACTTTTCAAAGATCCCTGTGGGAAAAATACTTAAAGAACCAAGCAAGCTGAAAAAGGCTTACTTATGCTATCTCAGCATAATATACAGAGACAACCACTACTTTAACAAACTTCAGCTTGAAGTGCACACATTCTACAAATACCATGTACAAATGCACATGGAAATCTCATAGAAGTAGCACATCAATACTGCGCAATAACATTTTTGCTGTTTATCTGCAAGGCAGCAGGGGGTGGCTATGCCCCTGAGATTTTTGGCCACACTCTGTTGAGCAAAGACGACACACACGTAGTTGGCATACACACTGGGTGAAGCTCTAATGCGTCTGTGTCCTACCTCTCTCTCAATCAATCCAGAACAAATATCTGATTCCATCAGATTAACAGCTTCAGTTTCGACAATTGCCACGGTGTGACTTGGGGAGACCGAATTCACGCTTTGTGCGCCAATATCAGTGTTGCTACAACTGTGCCAATTCTATATGTCAAGCTTATTTGGTGGCATTAGAGGACACCCATGGAAGAGAAACCGGGAAAACAGGCATGGAAAGAGAAGGGATAGAGGTCAATGATGAAAAAAAATGGCCCTCTCCATTTGAGTGACTTCATCACGACAAGACGCACAAAGTTGGCTCCAAACCCAGCTGGGACTGATAACAACTCCCTTCAGTATTACAGAGACAATCAATAACCTAGTCTGAGCATGCATAATTATTACGGCAGGGGACTAGAAGAAACACACAAGACAAAGAAGCGTCCTCAATTACCTACAGGCAATGGAGCGGGCACCATGCAGTCAAATGATTGGTTTTCTCGGCAGCCCTGTGTATTCTACTGATCAACCAGGAACAACCAGGGGTGTCTCGGAGTCCGCACTGAATAAAAAAAGCCCTGAAGGTATAGCAACACGGTCTGTATATACTGCTATAAACACTAAATGCACACTATTAGTGATTTCAAAAGTACTGAAAGACCGACTGACTTTTCAAACGCTGCGTTCTGTGAAGGACTTCTTAATCATACATTACTGACAAGATATCACTGTAAACAGTCACATCTTAAGTGAATCTCAATAGAAGTGGCAAAAATCATATGTCACAACAGATCTGACAGACACACTCACACTGTGAGAGCTAAACCTGTTGTCTGCTATGCCATTCATAATCAAAGCAATCTTCACAAGATAAAGAGAAAAACGCTCACCAGCTTTAATAAAGCCGTACCATTACATACTTGAAAAGCACTCTTCATAACGTGATTCTTTGTTTTCTAACTCACTGTTTACTTTGTTTTCTGTCATTTCTGAAGTTATGTTTACATAATTGAAAATATACTCAAAGGCTGCACTGCCATGCAAAGGCAAAAGACCCTAACGTCGTTTTTGGTCGAAAATCAGTTATTGATATTTTTGGCACATTCAAGACCTCCTTTATCATGTGGACAAGTATCTTGAGTCAATTCCGTTGTTTTTGCGAGAAAATAATGGGTTGTCTTAACAGTAACTTCCAAAAGCCCATGAGAAGCCAAGGCAGAACACCGTAACACCAGTTACCGCTCTTTGGCTTTGTTTTGGAACACTCATATTGAGTTACGGATCTCTGCCTTTGTTTAGCCGTGCGTCAATATGAAGTTACTGTACCGGTGTTCTATCAAATAATGCTACCTATCAGACTGTACTGCCCTTGTTTTACTCTCCATTAAAATTTTAATTACGGTGTAGCCTGTGTACTTTGTACAGCTGCCATCTACTTTGTACAGCTGCCATGTAACTTCTGATGTAATAAAATACAAGAAAAACCCACACACTATCTGTACTTGCAAAAATATTTTAAAAAATCGGTCCCATGAAACATTGTATTATGTATTATGTTATATTTTACATTTCTGCAAGTACATTGTTTTTTGTTTTTAAATAAATCTCTTAGCCTTTCTATCGCACCTGTCTATTACCCCCAGGAGTGCAAGGTTAATTGTGCATTGATTGCATTATTTCATTTAAAACATCAATATTTAACAACCCATATTTTGAGGTAATTACTGTAAATAATGAAATGCAGCATTGATCGCATTTGCTTGAGAACTTGAAAACAATAATCTTTGTTTTACTTACACACACACACACATATGCATGCATGCATATCTACCCCTACATACTGTACACACTATACTTACATATACACATCTCAAAACACAGATTTTCTAAAAAAAGGACTGCTTCTACAATGTTGGCTCTTAATTAGAAAAGAGATGCTTCTAGATAAATTACATAAGTGATGCAATTAGAGATTAATTTAATTTCCATCCTCATAACAGAACTAAGTCACTTGAACAGAACACAAATGCATTTTAATAATGTCTTGTTTTAAATTCATTCAATTTAATTGAACAGGTTCTGAAATTAGTCACAGAATCACAACAACATAAGTGGTTTAAAAAGCAAAGCTTGCAGTATTAGTTTTAGCAATTTAGAAGCAATTGTACGGCAAAAATAAAGACAGACAGAAAGGTAAAGAGACAGAACCAAGCTGTGTGTTTGGTTGGACTCCAACACAAACAAATGATACAGACACTTGCTAATCCAGCATGTCACTGTAGTTAATGAAGTTGTGCAGCTGTAGTGCTGAGGATGCCAGTTTTGGATCTGTAGTTTACATCCCTTCAGAGTTATTTCTCCCCAATAACATCTTCCATGGAGTGAAGGATTTTTCACACATTGTTTCAGGCAATTTGATTTAACATCACACCATATTAAGCCAGTAGAACAGAGACAAAATATTGACCATGAACTTGTAAAGTGTCATTTTATTGAAAAATCGCTAGGCAAACTTATCTCTTTCCTCTCTGATGTCTTTGAAAGATGTTATCGGCTTCGTGACAAAGGTGCCCCCCAAAAAAGTGTCATTATCAGGGAAAATCCATTTGACCAATCCACAGCCAAATCATTATTATGCATGAAACATTTGGCCAGCAGCCATATCACCCTCTAGCCCAAGACTGGTTGCCCACTGAAGCTAAGCAGGGCTGAGCCTGGTCAGTACCTGGATGGGAGACCTCCTGGGAAAACCAGGTTGCTGCTGGAAGAGGTGTTAGTGAGGCCAGTAGGGGGCAATCACCCTGTGGTCTGTGTGGGTCCTAACACCCCAGTGTAGTGAAGGGGACACTATATACTATCAAAGAGCACCGTCCTTCGGATGAGACGTTAAACCAAGGTCCTGACTCTCTGTGGTCACAAAAAATCCCAGGATATCTTTCGAAAGAGTAGGGGCCCTAGTTCACTAAAAAAATTTTATTTTGTCATCATATACAAACCCCCATGTTGTTCCAAACTTTCTTTCTTTGTTGGAACTCAAAAGGAATATATAAAGTATATAGGTATCATAATGTGGTGGTATGTATGTACAATATTCTAAGTCTTCTGATGTTATACAAAAGTTATTCACTGAAAAACTGAATCAG
>FLSR01001437.1:0-16922 GCA_900092035.1 Leuciscus waleckii
ACGAGAATACTTTTTGTGCGCAAAAAAAACACAAAAAATAACGACTTTATACCACTATTCATTTCCTTCTCTCTGGGCCTCGAGTTAGTTCACGTAGTATAACTGCGCAGCGCTTCTGTGTTGTACGTCACACGCATCACACACATGACCAGCGTCGGCCAATAGTGAGCCTACGTGTCACACAACTATGTGACTTCATTTTCCAGCAGGATTTGCACCTGCCCACACTGCCAAAATAACCAAAACCTGGTTCAATGACCATGGTATCCCTGTGTAATTAGTGTGTTTTCATGTAATATTCTAATTTTTATAAATCCTGTTTTCGTGGGTTTTATGAGCTGGAAGCCCAAATTATGTACAAATAAACAACTAAATACTTGAAATCGTTTAAGTTGTGGGCCCTGAATCTACAATCTATGGAAGTTTAACGTTTTGAATGGAATTATGGAAATAAATAAACTTTTCCATGATATTCAAATTTTTTGGAAGGGGTCTATAGTTATGTAAACACAAACTTTTATTTTGGATTAATTGTCATTAATCATTACCCAGCACTAATTATATTATGTTATATTCAATATATAATATAAATATTATATTATATTCAATATCAGAATTAAATATTACCATTTGCACAATTGTATTACTCAAAATACACAGATTGAGAAGGGGGACTCTACAGGGTGCCCTGATGCCAGGAGGGCCTATAAGGATAGGAATATGGCCCTGGAACAAGATTTCTACTTCCTCAGTACAGCTGTTCTACAGACTCAACTATGATATGGACAATAGTACTGGATGAAAAATTGTTTCTCGTGCCTCCAACAAGAGACTAAAGAATATGTATTTTGTGGTACACGTTGCCTGTTTTATGTCAAACGTAACTGCAGCAAAATTCAATTTCTGGGGAGAAAGAGGTGAGAACCGGCAAACGTTAAACATAACTTTAATCTTAAAATAAACAACAAAATGAAAGTAGCGACTGCGGCATAGAAGCATAATTAAACAGCAACGTAAAATGTCAGGCCTGGCCCTCTATCGCCCTTCACTGTCATCATTCCTTAATATCCTTCCCAAACTCTCGGCCCCGTCCTGCTTCATACCACAGTAACGTTAAAGGGATAGTTCACCCAAAAATGAAAATTCTGTCATCATTTACTCACCCTCAAGTTGTTCCAAACCTGTATGACTTTCTTGCTTCTCCTGAACACAAAAGAAGATATTTTAAAGAAGGTTGGTAATTAAACAGTTGCTGGTCCCCATTGACTTCCACAGTATTTTTTTTCATACTATGGAAGTCAATGGGGTCCATCAGTCGTTTGGTTACCGACTTTCTTCAAAATATCTTCTTTTGTGTTCAGGAGAAGAAAGAAAGTCATACAGGTTTGGAACAACTTGAGGGTGAGTAAATGATGACAGAATTTTCATTTTTGGGTGAACTATCCCTTTAATAAAACTTTAATAGATTATATATGTTCATCCATGAACATGATTTATGAGTCTCCTCGAATTGCTTTTTACATTGGGGTGAAGACGACATCTCCCATGATTCCATGCCCATCAAGCTACGCCTTTGTTCTAGTTTTGAATAAGCGACCTCTAGTGGCAAAACATACTGTGCCTTTAACACTTTTTTGTACCTTTTTGATTTTGGAGGGTAAAATGTGACCACATGTTTTCATGAGATTAAACTTGTGAATATCTTTGCTCCTTTTAAATGGTGTAAACATTTCATCCACACTAAGATCTGCAAAGTATATTGAGGGAAAAGTACACGCTCATATTACAACATTACAACATTCCCAGCATCCTTCAGAGTCTCCATGCTTTCCCCACTGCATGCCCAACTGACTGGAAAAAGAGGGTAGAGCTGAGAAAACTTGGATGTAGCATCCGTTCTTACAGATGGAGGACCCTCTTAACTTTAACTCCAGGTAACAGGGCGAAATGACAGGCTATTGAGCAAGGGATTATGGCAGCTTTTGCAAGGTTAGAAGCGCTGACCCTGCACAGCTCTCGCATGAGCAGCAACAATGGCATTTAACGCCAGTGCCAAGGGTGCTGGCATTCTGTAATGAGATGTGCGGCCATCTGCCACGGCATCTTTGGGATACTGAAGACACCGTATGCTCGGCGTGTGTTTACTACTCTAGGCACAACCTCACAAGGTGATTGCCAGATTCCTCTGTATACTACGATTTGCTTCAGATTCGCCTCAGACTACCACTTGTTTCTCTCTGCTTGCTTTTTTTCCCCCTTGTATTTATTTCATTTAATGGATGAGTAAATACATTTTAGTTGTATCTGTGGTGGACTTTTTTAAATTGAATGTCTAAAAACAAGATAATGAAGACATTGACTATTTTTGTGTTTTTCGCTTTAAAATGCCTCAAACAAACTCAGTCATATTACCTCAAGTGTAAAAAAAGCAGGGAATGACAAAGATGCTGCCAAGCAATGCCCTTCAGTTATACTGAGAATCTCTGAGCTTGGAATTAGACGAAGCCCTGAGTAATTAGCTTCGACATTTCATTAAACATTGTGTAGCTTCAATGCATAAATTCAGAGGCTCCCACAAATATGGAGAATATAATGAGGTACGAATTTGAGCTGTTTTCATGGAAGTCCAGACAGTGATTCTTCTTTAAACATGACTCACCATTATGCAAGATTTAATGAATCTGAAATATAGTCAGTGGCCTTTGAAGGTTCTTTCTCTCTCTGAAATGAAAGCCAGATAGAAAAAGAGAAAAGGTGCAGCACTGAATTAAACTAGGCCAAGCTTATGAAGTATCTCTAGCCTTAAGTTAAAGGGTCGGAGTGTGCCGCATCTGGTGATGGCACATGTCATTAACTTATTTAACTCGACACATAATCACTTGACAGACATCCTTTACATTCTCATTGTTACATACTTAAGTATCTAAAATTCACACCAGTGTGTCAATGAACTGTAATCCACTGTTTGACATTGATTTGATTTGATGAAATTTCGCCTGAATGCATTTTGAAAGGCTGGCAATAATGAAAGATGAGTTCTACCACATACTGCAATAGTTAAGGTTATAACTGCTGAATTTAACTAGCCAAACCTTGAACCCCTAGGGGTTGACATATTGAGATCATCTGACCAGCCAGTGTCCATGTCTTGCAGTTTGACCAAGTTACCACAAATAATATAGGGCTCTATTTTAAAGGGGACATATCATGCTAAATCCACTTTTTTAGCCCTTAAATGCATTTTGTTGTATATTTGGAGTTTAGAAGTACAGAAAAGTTGAAATTATTCTCTTCAGGTGCTTCGTTGAAATCTTTATATTCTGTTTTGGTCATATTTTTCAACCGGTTCAGATTTTTCTGTCATCTATGACGTTTTTTCAACTATTACGTCACAGTATTTGCAGCGGAACTGCCAAATAAGGACATCGACTTCCGGCCCAACACTTCCAGCAATCCGCCATTTTTATTTCTCACTGCAATTTTGTAGTCCAAGCTAAAGGATGCAGAAGTTACGAGAGTGTAAGTTAAAATGTTCGGTTGTTGGATGTAGTAACCCACACGCTTCATTACACCGTCTAATGTAGATGAACTGCCGCACTTGTGACAGGGCGCATGTTTGACTGAAAGAACGGGCAGAGAGAGAGACCCGGTCGCGCGCGCTCTCTCTTCGGAGCCAGGCGAAAGTGTAGACAAGACTTCACCGTCTAAAAAAATAGACGCTGTCTTGCTCTCTCTCCCTCGCACATATTAATCAAAATAAATCGACACGGTGGTAAAAGGTCGGAAGACCAAATAGAAGACCTAAATACAGTAACACACCATTGCGATACATACATCCATATGAAGACGTTGTTCTGCAGGTTCGTCGTCTTCATTTTCATCTCGCTCCGGCTCCGACTCTGGCTCGAACAAGTGGCTGGCTGGACAAGTTCGAACAAGTGACTGGCTGGACAAGTCTTCCGTTGTTGACATTTTGTTAATAACGTGTGAATAAAAAGTTTCTGTGCCGCTAGATAATCGTATCTCTGCTATCAAACTACAAAAATGGCCGAACGGGGTGGAGTTGAACCGAGTGTCCCCTCTCCACCGGAGAGGGGGCGGGGTATGAAGTCTCTCAATTGCATTTAAAGAGACCGCACCAAAACGAGTTCCTATCAGATGCACATAAGAAAAGGGGTACAAAAGGGGCCTGTGGAGCTATAATAATGAGGAATTCAGACCCAAGCATTGCAGTTTCGCTTTATATAGACTACAAATATATGATTTATATGTAAAAAGGAACGATTTAAAAGCATGATATGTCTCCTTTAAGGATCTCAGTGCATGGTCTTAAGCGCACAGCACAAGTGCGTGTCCGAATCCACTTTTGCTAGTTTAATCATGGGAAAAATGGTCTGCACACCCGGCGCATGGTCTAAAAGGGTTGTCCCTATTCTATTAATGAGTAATGGGTGTGTTTTGGGCATAACTTGTAATAAACCAATCAGAGTCTCATCTCCCGTTCCCTTTAAAAGCTAGTTGTGCTCGCGCCATGACGGATTCGCTATTTACATGGTGGAATTTGCAAGCGGAAAGACTGAACGCTTCTCCTGAGAGGAAACGGATCTGCTAGTGCACAAGGTTAAACTACGCGAGCAGACCATCTACGGGACAAGCCGGATTCCACCATATCTTTATGTACACAATAATAATCTTTTACATTGTAAACCTTTTATTTTTTATATTTGGGATGTTTGTGTGCTGCTGCCAAGTGTGTGTGTAATAAGAAAAGTGTACGCGTTTTGTGGACCCGCCTATAGGCGCATATTACTAATGCGGCCTTTAATTTTTTCCCCACATAGCAGCAAAATAGACTTAAAATACTCCGTCATTTATAGTCATACAGACTTAAGAAATATGAAAAAATAAACTGTTAACTGTCTGCTTTTTTATGTGTCCACTTACAATCGAAACAAAACATTGTGCTTTTGTAAAATAAAGAAAATTAACAGTGTGTGCTTTCTGCCTCTCCGTCGACACCGTTAACTTTTTTTTCTGGAGCAAGTCTCTAAACTTAAACAAAACTCAGCGAATACTAGTCACACAGGCATAAGCAATATATCTTTAAATATTGTATCAATTATCTAATTGAAAACTAAAATATTCTCTGTTTATGTAATCTGTATGAAAAGAGAGAGATGTCAGTCATTCTCATTTCAGCTCATTAACTGCTAATGTGAACATCCCTACTGAGAGCGTGCGCTATTCAAACGAAAATTACCTGAGGCAATCTATGCAAACCTGTGAACGCCCACATCAGCTCGATAAAACACATCAAGTTTTATCAGATTAATGTGAGGAATAATACTATCGTAATAATAATAATGGAAAATTTACCTCAGAAGTGCTGGTTTAGTTTAATTTCGAGGAGCAACGGATCCAGCTGAGGACTGTGAATAATAAGTTATTTATTATTAAGTGCTTTGTTCTAATCGTGATATGGAATAGTGTCTGTATGGAATTAGTTCATGCGTTCATGATGTCAAGGCTAGATTACTGTAATGCTATTATGGGTGGTTGCACTGCACGCTTAATTAACAAACTACAACTGGTCCAAAATTCAGCAGCTAGAATTCTTATCAGAACCAGGAAGTATGACCATATTAGCACGGTTCTGTCAACACTTCATTGGCTCCCTATTAAATATACATTTTTAAATATTGCTGATTACTTACAAAGCACTAAATGGTTTAGCACCCCAGTACTTGAGCGAGCTCTTAACGCATTATAGTCCTTCACATCTATTGCGATCCCAAAATTCCGGCCAGTTGATAATACCTAGAATATCAAAATCGACTGCTGGTGGTAGATCCTTTTCCTATTTAGCACCAAAACTTTGGAGCAATCTTCCTAACATTGTCTGGGAAGCAGACACAATCTGTCAGTTCAAATCTTGACTAAAAACACATCTCTTTGGCCTAGCATACACATTTTTGACTTCTATAATTCAATGTTAGGCTGCATAGATTAGGTCAGCCGGAACCGGGAACACTCCCCATAACTCCTGATGTACTTGTTACATCATAAGAAGGATGGCGTCTACGCTAATATTAGTCTCTCTGTGTATCCGAGGTTTACCGCAGTCCACGGATCAGGCCATATACAGATCTGATGAAGGACCTGCGCCTGGACACGATGACAACACAGTCCTGAAGCATCAACCAGTCTCTTCCCTGTGAAGGTGTCCTTCCCTTCCCTTTACCTCTGTAAAGATCAAATGTTGTCGGGATGATTCCGGTTCGTATAATACACAAACATTTCTGTATTATACATTTTTAAGGCCAGACAAGTAGTTTATTGAGGGTTGATTTGTAAAGAAGGACTACATGCGCACATATATTTTCAAACACGCATATCTATGGGCTGAACACGTAATGCGCATGTCTGCGTTTCCGCGGTTTTGTGTTTTTGAGTTTTGCGCAGAGATAACGGATAATCATTTGCACCTTCAAACCTATTTCAGGAAGTGCGTTCTCGAGACAACAGGCACTGTTTTGTGCGGATGGGCGGCTGGAGCGTGTTAAGGATTTTCCTGTTAGAACGGTGTTGTGTTGGCCCCTAAGTTAATAATTCATGATCTTCACAACGGAAGAATCAATCAATCAAAACTAACTTTAGCTGGACAATAACTTTATCCTAGAGCTGTTGTAAAGCCTAAACAATCTGTTACAGTAATTTCCTATTATCTCTGTAAAGCTGCTTTGAAACAATCCATATTGTTAAAAGAGCGCTATTAAAATGAAGGTGACTTGACTTGACTTTCACTTTTAATATGTCACAATAGGGAAGAAAAGACTATCACAACTTCCATATCATGCTGATTTTAACTCACCAGTTAGACTAAAATATTAAAATGCTGATAGGCATACATAGTAATAAACTTTTCTCATATTTTACCTAAAACAATGAACCTACAGGTACAGCTTGGTAAAAATCATTTGTAACTGCACTAGAAAATAGGGACACTAAGTTTCAAAATGTAGCCTTGAGTGGATTTTCACAATGTTTGCCACATCTAAAAAGCAACTACAACCTAAACTGGATGTGTGTATATAGCTGATTAAAGCATTGACCCCATTTCCCTAGAGCACAACAGGTTTATTAATTTGCTCAGTTTGAAGGTTCATGACCTGAGAATAATCAGGTGCATTCAAAGTGCCTTGGAGGTAATTTGAGGAAGTTGAAATGTACTCTAACAAGACTGCCAAGCTAGCATGAACCAAATTGCTCATGAATTGAGCATGAGCTATTAACATAAAATAGTTCAGGAGTATAGCGCTTTCTGCTTCTGAATATGTTTTTATTTTTTTATATATTTTTTTATATATTTTTTTTATATTATAAATAATAAAAAAGCTCTCAGAAGCAACACATGTGGGAGGCTGCAGGTCAAATTAGGAATTGTAGATTTAGATGTGGGTGTGTCACTGGAAAAAATGATGTTTTCAAATGTTGTCATGCACTGCAGGTGCACCATTGGTGAAACAAAAGAACAAGGAATCCCTTGGATAACATAATTGCAACCCTGGGGGGCTGCCAAATTTTGGTTGTTTAAGAGAATGTGATTTTTGGAAACATGTCTTTCAAACACATGGATGTAATCCCAAAGTTACTTTCCGCAAACTCAAACATTGACTGAAAACATTTGTTAATGATCACCATCCATGAGTCATTAATGAAGGGGACTTTAAGTGATTCATAATTAGACACCTGCAAATACAAAAGCACATGCGGCATCAAGGATATTCACAGTCATTAGTACTATAATCTAGTCCCCTGCGGTTTCTAACACACATTGCAAGTGATTAAATCAAGGATTTCCTTGCAGCAATGTTAGTTTCCTGTGAGTCTATGAACAGACACAAGTTCATTCAGATAAAAGTATCAGACCGGATTAAAATACATGGTGGCATGCCTGTCAAATCAAAAGATAGCCATCTCAGTATGTCATTCAATAGTTGTGCATGATACATTGCGAATAAAATCCATTGAGGTGAAGTGCTTTCTTCCAGTAAGTCATCTCATAAACTGTGTCATATAAAAAGGCCACTGCAATCATGCTGTGTCTGAGCTTGTTAAAATTCCTCTGTATCCAGTGCATGTGACTCAAAATACCTGTTAATTCCTAAATGATTGCCATAATAAATAGAAAACTTTAGATGCCTGACATCATGTTTTCATTCTGTTTACCAAAGTGTGAAGGGAATAACCCCGCTCTACCCAATTAAACAGCAATAATTCAAGTGTAAAAGAGGGAAAATGAATGAAACATTTTAATTAAAGGAGTCAAATGAAAAAAATAAATCACAAACAACTCATATATGTAAACAATAAATAACAGTTTTTCCATGTGGAGGAACAATGTATTAATGTCAGTCAGAAATAAGCCTAGAAAATGATCTAACATTAATTATAATGTTAGATCATTATAATTGTAATAATTATTCAGATTATCAGATATATAATTTAAGTTAAAAATGATTTTAACAATTGATAACCCCCTCGGACTTCTGACAATTACATTTTGATTTTGGCCTTTTGTTGTGACCCAGCATGTTTACAATACAGATTGTATCAAAGCAGCTTCACATTGATAACATGAAAATAATACAACAAAGTTTGTTTCTAGAATAAAATTGTGTCATCGTCCACCCAATATTACATGTCCTAAACTAAGCAAGCCAAAAGCCAAGGCAACAGTAGCAGGGAACCAAAACTCCATCAGGTGACAGAATGGAGAAAAAAACCTTGCGAGAAACCAGGCTCAGTTGGGGGCCAGTTCTCCTCTGGCCAACGAACGAACAGTGTATGATTATGATTCAGGCAGCATTACAGGTCAGAAGTCAGATTGGATCAGAACATTCCGAATATTTATCCAGTTCCATCTGGTTGGAAGTCAGAGTCATCACGCCAGTATGGAGACGAGTTTGTTGAGGATCATTCCCGATGACTGTCGTGTTGATGAGGCCTTCACAGGGCTGATGAGGCTGGCACTTCAGGGATGCGTCATGGATGGGTCCAGGCGCAGGTCCACCATCTGATTTGGATACTGCCCGGATCCGGCTGACTTATTAGTGTAGATGCGATTCTTCCTATGATGTAACGAGTACATCAGGTGTTATAGGAAGTGTCCCCGTTTCCAGCTGACCTATATGTGCACCTAATCATTTAACCGATTTGAATAATAGAAATGTATAATGTTCTATATGAATGCCAGGTAAAAGAGATGCGTTTTTAGTCTAGATTTAAACTGACAGAGTGTGTCTGCTTCCTGGACAATGTTAGGAAGACTGTTCCAAAGTTTAGGTGCTAATAGGAGAAGGATCTACCGCCTGCAGTCGATTTTGATATTCTAGGTGTTATCAACTGGCCACTTTGTTTATTAAGCATGCAGGTGTAGCGTGGTGGTGGGGGTAAACGATGGACCAATACCAGATCGTATAGTGGTAATTTAATATGACAAGCTGACTACGCCACCCCTTTCCAAAGAAAGGGGAAATACTACCCAATACAAATAGGGCACACAGGTTCGTTACCATGGAGGGCAAAGAGATGTGGATAATCAGTACAAAACTTTGTTTATTAAGTTCACATCAATAGATAACACTCTCAGGTTAATGCAAGGCAGAATGTCACTCAAATGACTAGTACAGCACCGTTCATCTACACACACACACAATAAAAGAAAATGATGATGGCTGAGGCTTACCCGTAGCGGGGTAGGCTAGCTAGGTATCGAATCCAAAAGCCACACACACACACACACACACACACACACACAACACACACCAAGTGAGGTGCAAGCGGGGATAAACGGCAAACTACACTCAGTGCTTGAAATACCACCACCAGAAGCCAAGAAAAGCTAGCCTCCCAGCCCGGGGTCCATCAGCCTAAAATAAACACAAAAAAGGTTAATGAACACACTGAACGAATGATACAAGATAAATAAAATTCTGATTGATGCAAAACCTTCACCACAAAGGGAGCACTAATTTGTAAACAAAACAGAATAACAAATCACAGAGCAACAAAGTTGCAACTTAATAAATTACAAAATAATCAACAAACTAAAACAAAAACAAAGTAAGAAAAATACAAACTATCACACCCGCAGCCAATAATAATATGACTGAAAAGCGAGTCCACGTAGACAACTTCGGCGCATACAGGGCGAACGGTCGAATGGCAGTAGCGTGGAAAACATACAACAAAATGAAACAGCAGCAAAACAGCAGTGCCGTCTAAATGGCCTTTATGCAGAAAACGATCAGCCCAACGCCCACATTAAGATAGAGCATCCTCAAAGGAATCAATATCCTGCTAAAAGACACATTATTTGGTTAGCTCAATTAAGTAAAATATCTAGTTAAAAGAACAACTTTACTTACCAGGTGATCATCACGGAACCGCATAGGCGTACGATTGCTCACCGCAGCTTATATGAATGAAACATGGAAACAGACCAACTGGAATGAAGAACACGCAGGTTACCGCAAACAGCATGAGTCCACATCAACAAATATTTGATTAACCTACCTGGGGGGAAAACAGCCTGCACACCACCGCAAAGCCTCAAACCAAACACAAGTCCAGCATTGAACGGCAGCGCGCCCGCAACAAGGCTAACAATGACGCATGACCAGGTGATATAAACACAGTCTTTAAATAGGCCAGGGACAGCGGCCAATAGGCTGTCACATCTATCACTCATGTGCAACCACCAATAATAAAGCGGGATCTAACCCGCTCTGCCACATAGGGCAACCACCCAGTAGAGCATTACAATAATCTAGCCTTGAGGTCATGAACGCATGAACCAACTGTTCCGCATTTTTTATTGATAGCATATGTCGTAATTTAGATATATTTTTAAGATGGAAGAATGCGGTTTTACAGATGCTAGAAACGTGGCTTTCAAATGAAAGATTGGTATCAAAGAGCACACCCAGGTCCTAACCGACGACGAAGACTTGACAGAGCAGCAATCAATTGTTAGACAGTATTCTGGGTTAATATGTGCAGAGTTTTTTTACCCAATAATTAGAAACTCTTTTTTTTTTTCTTTTCTTTTTTTTTCTTTTAGAATTAAGTAGTAGGAAACTTTTCTTTTTTTTTCTTTTAGAATTAAGTAGTAGGAAAATACTAGTCTTCCAAATTTTTACACTCACCTAAAGGATTATTAGGAACACCTGTTCAATTTCTCATTAATGCAATTATCTAATCAACCAATACATGGCAGTGCTTCAATGCATTTAGGGCTGTGGTCCTGGTCAAGACAATCTCCTGAACTCCAAACTGAATGTCAGAATGGGAAAAAAAGGTGATTTAAGCAATTTTGAGCGTGGCATGGTTGTTGGTGCCAGACGGGCCGGTCTGAGTATTTCACAATCTGCTCAGTTACTGGGATTTTCACGCACAACCATTTCTAGGGTATACAAAGAATGGTGTGAAAAGGGAAAAACATCCAGTATGCGGCAGTCCTGTGGGCGAAAATGCCTTGTTGATGCTAGAGGTCAGAGGAGAATGGGCCGACTGATTCAAGCTGATGGAAGAGCAACTTTGACTGAAATAACCACTCGTTACAACCGAGGTATGCAGCAAAGCATTTGTGAAGCCACAACACCCACAACCTTGAGGCGGATGGGCTACAACAGCAGAAGACCCCACCGGGTACCACTCATCTCCACTACAAATAGGAAAAAGAGGCTACAATTTGCACGAGCTCACCAAAATTGGACAGTTCAAGACTGGAAAAATGTTGCCTGGTCTGATGAGTCTCGATTTCTGTTGAGACATTCAGATGGTAGAGTCAGAATTTGGCGTAAACAGAATGAGAACATGGATCCATCATGCCTTGTTACCACTGTGCAGGCTGCTGGTGGTGGTGTAATGGTGTGGGGGATGTTTTCTTGGCACACTTTAGGCCCCTTAGTGCCAATTGGGCATCGTTTAAATGCCACGGCCTACCTGAGCATTGTTTCTGACCATCTCCATCCCTTTATGACCACCATGTACCCATCCTCTGATCGCTACTTCCAGCAGGATAATGCACCATGTCACAAAGCTCGTATATCATTTCAAATTGGTTTCTTGAACATGACAATGAGTTCACTGTACTAAAATGGCCCCCACAGTCACCAGATCTCAACCCAATAGAGCATCTTTGCGATGTGGTGGAACGGGAGCTTCGTGCCCTGGATGTGCATCCCACAAATCTCCATCAACTGCAAGATGCTATCCTATCAATATGGCCAACATTTCTAAGAATGCTTTCAGCACCTTGTTGAATCAATGCCACGTAGAATTAAGGCAGTTCTGAAGGCGAAAGGGGGTCAAACACAGTATTAGTATGGTGTTCCTAATAATCCTTTAGGTGAGTGTATATCAGCTATGCATTCCGTTAATTTTGTGAATTGGTGCGTTTCGTTGGGGCGCGAAGAAATATAGAGCTGAGTATCATCAGCATAACAGTGAAAACTAATCCCATGCTTCCTAATGATAGCTCCCAAGGGAAGCATGTACAGGGTGAACAGCAACGGTCCTAGTACTGAGCCTTGTGGTACACCATACTGAACTTTTGATCGATATGACATCTCTTCATTTACTGCTACAAACTGATAACGGTCAGATAAGTATGATTTGAATTATGCTAGTGCAATTCCACTAATCCCAACATCATTTTCGAGTCTATTCAAAAGAATGTTGTGGTCGATGGCATCAAATGCAGCACTAAGATCGAGTAACACTAATAGCGAGATACAAACACGATCGGATGATAAGAGCAAATCATTTGTAACTCTAATGAGAGCAGTCTCAGTACTATGATATGGTCTAAATCCTGAATGTAAATCCTCGCAGATACCATTTATTTCTAAAAAGGAACATAGTTGTTAGGATACTGCCTTTTCTATTAATTTTGACAGAAATGGTAGATTTCAAGGTAGTAAGAGATTATTATTATTTTTTAAAGAAATACTTTTTTATTCAGCAAGGGTTCATTAAATTAATAAAAAATAAATATAACCTAAAGTAAAGATATTTATAATTGTACAAAAGATTTTTCTACTTTTTGAACTTTCTATTCATCATAGAATATTTTTTCCACAAAAATATTAAGCAGCACAACTGTTTTTTAACATGTAATAATGTTTATTGAGCATCAAATCAACATAGAATGATTTCTGAAGGATCAAGTGACACTGAAGACTGGGATAATCTTGCTGAAAATTTAGCTTTGCATCACACAAATAAATACATACAACTGTTATTTTAATTGTAATTATATTCACAATATTATAATGACCAAGCCCCTTCTTTAAGGTTTGCGTCCCTTAACCCTACCCACTTTACATCTGAATGTGGAATCTTTCTCACCTCCGCTTCCTGACTAAAGGAGGGCAGAGGGCCACTTGAGGGACTTTGATAATGAGTGAGTCAAGTCGATCTGGGGAATTTTTTGGCTCCCTCTTGGCACAAGAGACTCAATCTATTTCCATCTCTCCCATATGGTCTGATCCAAAAATCGGTCTTTTTATGTAACAAAGCCAAATATATATGAACCCACTAAACTGCAGCCTCTCAGATATGGTCACGATACCGTTTCCTTCGTTTCCTGGCCTGCATAGATCCATGTGTCTGTCTACGAGCTCTCTAATTCTTCTCCATTTTCTGATTCCAATGGCCCAATTAATTGAATGGCTTCAAAAAGAGGGAATATGCATAATGCGGATTTGTCATACTGGCAGGATTTGCAGGCCTATTGCTTGCATCTCCTTCTCCCATATGTGCGTGTATGAACTGGCTTTTTGGAGAGCCTGCTTAGTCTCAGCAAGAGACGGAGGAACCATCCAGGATTTTCCACAATGGAATCGCCTAATACAATTTCCCGTTTCTAAAAAGCAGATTGTGTCTGATTAGAAAGAGGATCAAAGCAATTTAGCAGGTTTACGAGGGCAATGTTAAGACATCCATTTACTCTGTAGTGTCAATTTTATTTGTTTAAACGCAAGAGACCAAGAGCTGGGAAAACAATGATGTTTGTTTTGTCCCAACACACTTTGTCTCTCCGTCTCTAAGCCCAGTGTTGGGTTTAACGTCATTACAAGTAACGTGCATTACATAATCAGATTACTTTTTGATGTAATGAGTAAAGTGATGCATTACTTTACATTTACACCTTAATATTTGCATTACTTTTGGTTTCACTTTAGTTTAGGGTGCAATTCTCACTATTAACTAGTTACTTATTAGCATGCATATTACAAGGATATTGGCTGTTTATTAGTACTTATAAGCACATATTAATGTTTATTCTGCATGACAATATTCTACATCCCTTAATCCTATCCAATACCTAAACTTGACTACTACTACTACCTTACGTGATAAAAATAAGCAGTAATTATGCATTTATTGAGGCAAAAGTTATAGTTAATACTTAGTTGAGAATTGGACCCTAATTTTAAAATGTGACTATACCTTTTTTTTTAAATGGGAAAAAGCACCCCTGATTGCATAATGCATGTTTCCTTTCAGTTTAATTAATTAATTAATTTAATTAACTACTGCATTCAAATCCTCTCTTAACACGTTACTTTCAACTTCCAATAAAAATATAATAATAATAATAATAATAATAATAATAATAATAATATAATGCTCAACGAAAAAGTAGGGCAAAAGTAACAATGCATTACATAAAAAAAAAATAAAAAAACGTAAGTACGTAATTTGTTACTTTTTAGTAAGTAACGCAATATTGTCAAGTCAAGTCAAGTCACCTTCATTTATATAGCGCTTTTAACAATTTGAATTGTTTCAAAGCAGCTTTACAGTGATAATAGAAAATTACAGTAACAGAGATTGGTTTGGCTTTACAGCAGCTCTAGGATAAAGTTATTGTCCAGCTAATTATCTGTAAAACATTACTTAAAAAAATAATAATTTAAAGTCTATATTCAAATATAAATTTTTCTAGTTTCTAAAGTTTATCCACAAACATTGTTTAAAAATTAATATCTGTACCCTGTTATTTCCAAATTCCATTCGATGTCATTTGTATTGCAATGCTCAGAATATTATTCGTGAATAATTCAATAACACAATTGCCATATTGTGCCAATTTTAAGAATAATTCCATGCTGTCAGGGAAATCATAGATTGAAATCTTCATAAGATTGACAGGATTAAAATGATTTTCTTTCCAACAAAACAACCACGAGAAACCTTTCAAATCTTTTTTGGCACCACTGCCCTTGCTAGTCAGGACAGGTCTAAGATCAACCACCGAGTGAGAAAATCATTCGCTGTGTCAAAATGTACAGGAATATTTGAGGATTATTTTCTGCCCTGGGTGCTCTTGTTGACAAGCATCAATCATGCAGAAGTACACAGTGCCTTGCTGGTTTAATTCCCCTAGACTGATTGTGAGGCGGAGGGGGAGCAGAGACTCTCATGCCGGGAGAGTGTCCCCATACCATGCTTCATTTCCCCCCGATGGCCATCCAGTCTTTCAGAGCGGGTTCTGCTGCCTCGTGAAGGCAGTGTTGTCTGCTGTATCTCATCACCAGCATCTCACATATTCTGATCATTTATCAGGATTTTTTTCTGTGTCAGTGCATATAATACAATAAGTCACAAAAGGCTGTGCACTGCAGTGTGTAAAAAATAAATAAAAAAATACAACAACTGTGACAGCCTTGAGTGGCTCATTACTTTTATAAAACAATTGTTCAATCATTCATTTATTTTCATACAATAGTTTTTTTATTTTAATTTTATTTTATATAATAAAGCAATAGCCTACCAGAGTGCTATTTAAAATAACAAACCATATTTGTTAATATTAGTATTTGTATTTATTAATACAAGTAAACTAGATAACTTGTTCATAACTGTAGGGTGTCTATGGTTGTCAAGGAACACATCAATGGAAAATTCAAATGATGTGTAATTCAGTTAACCTATTGGGAGTTGATAATATACAACTTTTTGAATAAGATTTCTGATTAAATCTATTATATTAGCATATGGAAATATGCATTCTAGGTTATGGTGACTGCCTACAGTTTATTCTTTTCACTATTTCAATTGACTTTAGTTTCTCTGAAATTTGCTTAAATAGTTAACTGAAGTTTTGAACGGTGTGTTTAAAAGTAAAAAGGTTCCTAAGACTTTCAATTAATATGAGGTCATGAAATCTGCATGAAATGTCAACACAGAATCCTGTATATTGGCATTTCTAGTCTATGCATGTGCAGATTTTAAAGGTAGAACTATGTATAAGTTCACTTCATTCAAACATGACTGAAAGTTCAGGCACAGTTATGTGAATGCAACTGATTATATCAAGCTGAACTCCACTGAATACATCAAATTATTCTTCCCAGCATGCTTTGCTTTGAATAGTAAAAGGACAGTAAATTTTGCAATTAAGTGTTGAAAAGTGTGTTTTTGTTAAGGATATCTGTTAAGGTTTAATATTCTGTTGTGCTGGGATTTAAATGGGTTTCTGTTGTGTTGGAGTTTTGGAGGGTTACCGTTGTGCTGAAGAGTAGAGCCTGTGGTCGAGCTCAGGTCAAGGATGGATCGCTAATTATGATGATGATGTAAGATTCATGTGGTGTTTTTTGAAACGTATGGAGCTCCTATAGAGAGGACATGGTGATAAAAAAAAATCACCTCCTCACCTCATGTTATCACCATCTCTTTTGCAAGAGAACGCAAAGTTGCTCAGGGAATGCAAAACTTTTGCAAGTTAAAATAAAAGCATTGAAATATAAGTGTTCTTCTCTCTCTCTCTCTCTCTCTCTCTCTCTCTCTCTCTCTCTCTCTCTCTCTTTTTTGCACCATCTCTATCTCTTTACAGAATATAAGCACGC